>JAPKLX010000034.1:329452-366383 GCA_026898415.1 Leonotis leonurus | reverse complement strand
TATTATTATTATTATTATTATTATTATTATTATTATTATTATTATTAATGCTTGCAACCATAATTAATTATTCAAGTCTTCATGTGAATGAATTCCATAATAGTTTGCATAAATCTGAAACCAAACATTCAAACTCCCCGCGTTTCAAATAGATTTCTACCATTGAGATTCTATATTTAATCTAATATTTGCGTACATATATTTATTATTACAAATAATTTTATTACTTAATAATATATTAAACGACTATTGTCGCACTGGTGAAAGTGCTAGTTAATTTTAAAATAAAATTCTACCAGACATTCCGTAAAAAGAGAGTGTCAACCATTTAAACTATATTTAGTGTTAGGTATTTGAAGTTTATTGTTATCTATAATGTTGACCTAACATATTTGTTTTTGTGTTTTTCACATGAATGTTGATTTGGCTTTTGATTCAACATAACAACTGGTGTTGACTCAGCGTCCAACGCAACAGCCACGAGGAAGGATGACTTAGATGCACGAAGGAAGGATGACTTGGATGCACGAAGACTTGAAGGAAGACCAAGTCATACTAGGCAGTTGAGAGTTTCATGCTAAGTGGAATTCTGTACCACAAAGCTCGGAGTCAACAAACAGATTGAAGTAGTTCCACAATTCCAGGCAGATTTGCGGAGCCCAACAACTGAACAACGAGAATTGTGGAGACATGGGTGTTTGGTGTGTTTTTGTCATGTTTTTACATGACCTTTCGAGTCTCGTTTCATAGCTTTAGGTTTATTTTATTTTGTATTTTGGTTTGTTTTTACGTCGGAATTTCGTAATTGCATGTAGGTTGTTTGGTGTGGAAATTGGTGCAAAATTGAGTTATAACGATGAAGATTTGATATCATAGGATTAAAGTTCATCTCGATAGGAGTCCATAGCCGCAAACGGATCTAAAATCGGAGTTCAGACGAGGAAGAACGGGCCGAAAGAAAATTGATGCGCGCGAGGGCCAGCGCCAGGGGGCCAGCGGCCGCTGGACCCCAGCGCCGGCTGGACCTGAGACTCGGCTGGGACAGAAACGCGAGCCCAGCGCCCGCTGGACCCTCCGCGGGCGCTGGGCATAATTTTTGGACGCGTTTTATGCTATTTAAACCCCGTTTTGGGCGTATTTTTTAAGACCTCTTTCATATTTTCTCTCTTTCAAACCCTAGAACAAGTATTTGAGTTGATTTCTTTGTAATTTCACATCGGGACGAAGGATTGAGGGTGAGATTAACGCTCAATCCAAGATTTATTCTTAGTAAGTGTCTCTTATTTTTTAATATTGAATGGATTGATTTGTTTTTCTCTACCTAGTTTTATGGATTTCTTAATTAATTATTGATTGTTCTTGATTCATGCTTTATTGATTAAACTTGTGCGTAATCGAATTGAATGCTTGATCACCATTTAATTACCTTTGTATTCTAGATGTGATTGAGAAATAAATCTAGAATTTGACCTAGGGTTTAATCATCAATATTCCAAATCGGAAACGTAGGAATTATATTCGTTGTTAATTGTGATTTTTCTATTGTGTAATTCAAATACGTGAGTTAGAATTACCGCTTAATTATCGAATACATAGTTAGATGATTAAGCAACTCTAGGAATTGATTTATTAATTACGAATCATTGTTCTTAATTGAGGAATTCTTCTTAGGGTAATATAATACGAGAGTCTTGATTACTGTCTAATTAAAAATGCGTAAGTAATTAATTAGACTAACTATTAAGAAGCCCTTAATGAACGAACAATAGCATGAATTTAGGAGCGTGATTTAATTGATTTTAGATTTTCTTAACTCTAGGCCCTTAAATCTGGAATCCCACCTTTTCATTATTTTGTCTATTTACTTTATTTCTTATTTCTCCTGCTTATTATTGGTTTAGAGTGTTTAGGATTTTTCATTTATTTGTTTTTAATAACACTTCGGATTAAATCGCCCTGTTAAGCTTTCCATCGAGATTCGACCGGGGTTAACTTGCCACGTGCAATTGACCTCGTATATTTGCGAGAACCTAGAGTGTACACATTTTAGGTCAAACAATGGGCCGAACAGTTGCTACACTTATGGATCCAAGCCCATATAGTCTATCTATAAGTAGTAGAATCATTCATTCAGTATATAGACGTTAGATAGACGGATTTGCAGATTAATTTCGTAGTTTTAATTCTGTATGCTTCTTAGCTCGTAAGAACATACATTTAGTATTTTAGTGATAGTGTTGTAGTTATTGTTGTGTTCAACATTGTAATAGCTCAACACTTATTTTGATTATTCTTTTTGGCCGTAAGGCTTCCGTGTAGGTTATTAATTGATAACCTACGCAAAAATTATCTCGTGTCTTCTACTTTAGCTTCCGCAAATTTTCACTTAGAGTAGGTTGATACACTTTCAAGTGGTATCAAAGCCATCACTCGACACACTGAGTGTGGTCCTGACAGTATCACGACTCTATCACATCAATGGATCCAAACAATGTGGGAGTATTTCGGCCTCCTGTCCTGGATGGCTCGAATTACTCATACTGGAAGACACGTACCCGCTCGTACATCAAGTCATTAGACAGAAGAGCGTGGATCTCTGTGGAAAATGGATGGTCACCACCAAAACAAACTGATGAAGAAGGCGATGTGGTTCCAATACCACAAAGCGCATAGTCACGTGATCAAGTTGAGGCTGCTACGCTCGATGATCGCGCACTCAATGCAATTCTCTCGGCAGTTGACATTAACATGTTCAAACTGGTCAAGAATTGTACCTGTGCTAAGGATGCTTGGGATATCTTGCAAAGGCACTGTGAAGGTGACACCAGCGTTAAGCAGTCACGTCTACGTATTCTCGCCTCTCAATTTGAGAATTTGAAGATGGAGGAAGATGAAGACATTTCCAGCTACACAAAGAAGATTCTTGACATTTCAAATGAGTGTCAAGATCTGGGAGATGCGTTGAGTAACAAAATTCTTGTCTTCAAAGCACTTCGCACTTTACCACCTAGGTTCGATATGAAGGTAACAACTATTGAAACATCACAAGCTGTGAATACATATGAGTTCACGGACCTCATGAACTCTTTCAAGACCTATGAGATGAATCTAGAGGCAAGAGGGACATTCACGAAGAAGAAGACGGTGGCCCTCACAGCAGACACAATATCGTCACCTTCGTGCAGTAAGTTAACCGACATAATGGAGTCCAGTGAATCCGAAGAAGTGGAAGAAATCCATGAAGGAGACGATGTTGCCATGATCACCAGGAAGTTTAATCGAATGGTGAGAAGATTCAATCGAGACAAGAACAAAGAAAGACCCAAGGAGCGAGATGTACCGCGTCTGGAGTACTATCAACCCCCAAAGAACGATAACAATCAGAGAAGACCTCCTGTTAGGAAAACTCCTCACAACGAAGTGTTCAAATTCAGCTCCTCTAAACTCGACAGTGTACAATGCCATGAATGTAGAGGTTTTGGGCACTTTGCAAATCAGTGCGCCAACACACTTCAAAAAAGGGGGAAGTCCTATTGAGTGTCGTGGAATGATGATGAGCATGAGTTCTTTGAAGATGTTGATGACGCATTGTATGAGAAGATAGCACTACATGTGACAATGCCACCTCAGGAAAGATCAGGCCAACATGCTGATGTTGAAGCTTTCTCAAACAGGTATGATTCTAACTACTATTCTAACTTGTTTTGCCTAAATGCCTCAGTTGATGATGCATGAAGTGTTGAGGATAACATAGAATCTACATATAGTGTGTAACATCCTAATTTCAAAAGATATAAAAATACTATTTTTCCCAAAACACAAGAAAGAAAGCTCCTTGAAACAAAATAAATAAAAATATTGAAAAAGGTTCAAATAACAATAGTGCGGAAGCTTAAAAATACCATTTGAGTCTTCAAATAAAAATAACGGGAAACAGTCTAAAACTTAATCGATATAAAATAGAAACGAGCCAATCTACTACCACCACGCCAACGCCGGGCTCTTCTTTAACCTGTGGAGATAATAAATCATAGGGGTGAGTATATCCACATACTCCGTGGGGACATGTAACAGCACATATTTAAACGACACGTAAACGAATCATGCAAATGCCCGTAGAATATATAGTGTAATGCACGGTGGACTTTTACCCCAAGAATCCTTTCGGATCCTGGACCCTTTACTGAGTCCCTGGCCTTCGTACGCTTGCGCAAGACTTTTCATAGATCGATAGTATAAAGCATATCACATAGCATAGTTGACATTTCAACACAACACGTAACGCATACAGTAAAAATATAAGCAATTACATTTAACTGAGATAGAAATCCCCACTTGATAACAAATCCTCTGTCGGCAGCCACACAACAAAAGACAGATATAAGATCACGAAGTCGCACCTAAAATAAAAATAGAATTCTAATTTAATAATCTATACATAACACTCACACAATGCAAATATAAAATACAATTATACTACTATGATTATCAAGGAAAATATTTATAAGACATACGCCAATTAATTACTAATGTTAATTTACATTAAGACCGACTAAAAAATATGTATCATCGTAATTATATAAATTAGTGTAACAGATTTTATATTACACTTATTACCCTAATTTATTATTATATATTATTGTATGTAGCATAACACACACGCATACATGAATATTAATATACAGAACATGCTGCATACATTATATATATATATATGTAGATAGCATATCACACATTAATATGTATATATATATATATATATATCATGCAGAACACACACTCAATACCTAAATATATATACACACGCGCGCTGACACACACAAACACACACTGACACACACCAACACACACTGACATACCATACATATGTATATTAAAAGCATACACACACACACATATATATATATATATACATCTTTACTGCAACAATCACTTACACACTACTTTAATATAATTTGACAATAATAATAATTTGAAGTGTATATATAGAAATGCACACAGACGTCACTTTTATATATAAACACATATATATGTGAAACTTATACGTAGGTATATATATATCGCATACAGTTTGAAATATAGAATTACAGAGATGCACACGAATATAAACATACTGAAGCTATATATATTACCTCAATTTCCGAATTTTAAACAATTGAACTGATTGATGTAAAACAAAGAAGCGCAAATTGAAATAATAGATCGATCGGGAATGGCAACAACGGAAGGAATGAAAACGATGCTCGAAGTCAGAAACTGCGATGACAGCTTCTGGATGGGGAAGAATTTTATTTGGGAAAAGGGAGAGGATTTGATCGGTGAAGTAAATTATGAATTGAACGGTTTCTCTCATGGAGTGGGGTTAAATATGGTTATTGGTTGAGAATTATAAGGAAGGGTTTTAATTTAATAATATTATAATAATTATGGGCTTATAATCTTTAAATAAATGGGCTCAATAGAGTATAAGATAATTTAATTGTTGGGGCTCTACATAGTGAAGAATGTGATGACAATGCTTTCACTATAATACAAGGATTAAAGAGGTTGTATGATGAGCTGTTGGGAAAATGGAAACAACAAGCACGAGATCTGGTGACCTCAACAGCTGAGATCACACGACTCAAGGAAGTCCAAGCAAAACAGGAGGTATTGATCACACAACGTGACATAGAGCTCACCAAAGTGAAATTCCAACTTGAAGAGGCACAACTGACCATTCGCAAGTGGAATACTGGGACTTATTCGTTTCAAGAGATCATGGACAGCGCAAACCCAAGTAAAAGGGGCCTTGGATATGCTGCACCAACTGTGTTCTGTCGTGGGTCCACATCGACAGCAGAAACATCCAATACCAAAGCAGATGTTGTGCTTACAGACCCACCAACACAGACAAAGCAAAACACCTCTCAAGCAGGAAAAGCTAAGAAAGGTAAGAGAAGAGGTAAGAGACGTAGAAGGAAATATATATGTCATTACTGTCTCAAACCAGACCACATAAAACCTTTTTGTTATCAAAAGAAAAGGGATGACAAGTCATACTCTGCACTTCCACTGCAACCCAAAATGATATGAGTAAAGAAAGCTGATCTAACATGTAATGTTGTGTATACAACATTGAAAACTAACATTTTAGGTTCTTGGTATTTTGACAGCGGATGCTCACGTCACATGACAGGTAACAAAACATTTCTTTCCAATTATGAGACTTATGACGGAGGAAATGTTTCCTTCGGTGGAGGTTCAATAGGTAAAATCATAGGGAGATGTACACTTAATGTTCCTGGTTTGCCTGCTTTAACAAATGTGTATCATGTGCAATGGCTTATGGCAAACTTAATCAGCATAAGTCAGTTATGTGATGGTAACATGCTTGTAAAATTCACTAAAGATGCATGTGAAGTATACAATAACAGAAACTTGTGTATCATGACAGGTCAAAGGTCGTCAGACAATTGTTATATGACTGATAACCTAAAATGCAACAAGGCTCAAGTTGACGATGCTATACTCTGGCACAAACGGTTAGGTCATACTAACTTTCGAAATCTTGGCAGGTTAGTCAAGATGGATGCAGTACGAGGTCTACCCAAACTTGGGAAGGCAGACCAGATGTGTGTGGAGACTGTCAACGAGGAAAACAATTACATGCCTCACATCCTGCTCTACAACAACATGAACAACACTTTGGGACCAACCAATATTTTGAACTTCTACATATAGACCTTGTAGGACCCATGGAAGTTGAAAGCATTTGTGGTAAAATGTATGTATTAGTTGTGGTAGATGATTTTTCCAGATACACATGGACCTATTTTTTACGTGAAAAATCTGAAACATTTGAGATGTTTAGAAATATGTTTGCTCGTGTTGCTAATGTATTTGATGCTAGAATATCTCTTATAAGATCTGACTATGGCCGTGAGTTTGAGAACTCACAATTTACAAGTTTCTGCAATGAAAAGGGAGTGTGTAAGGAGTTTGCAGCACCAAAAACTCCACAGCAAAATGGGGTGGTCGAACGCAAGAATAAGACCTTGATTGAGATGGCTAGAGTGATGCTGACCTCAAAACAAATGGCGAAACGATTTTGGGCTGAGGCAGTAAACACCGCATGTTACATCAACAATCGAGTCAACATTCGACCAGGCACATTCAAAACACCGTATGAGCTACTTAAGGGAAGAAAACCTAACCTAAAACATTTTCGTGTTTTCGGGTGTGTATGTTTTATCTTAAATGATCGTGAGTATCTAACAAAGTTTGATGATAAGAGCGACAAAGGTGTATTTGTTGGGTACTCAACAAACAGCGTAGCTTATAGGGTATTTAACCTTCGCATTAAGACAATACAAGAATCTGTTAATATTGTCTTTGATGACGCAGGTGATGTGAACAAAGAGGTGAAAGCAGAAGACGACGTATATCAAGGGGGAGTTGTTCTACCTCCTATTGAAGCCCAAACTGCTCCACCTAACACAACATCCAGCAGTGATGAGGAAAAAAATGTTACACAACAGGAACTAGGAGACGAACAAGATGAGGTTCAAGAGGTTGCTCACCACAGAGAACCTCCGGGAAGAATTAGAGAAAACCATCCATTGTCTCAAGTCATAGGAAATATTGAGGATGGTGTTCAGACCAGACGTAAACAACTGATCAACTATAGAGACATGGTGTGCATGTACTCTGTGTGCTCTACAATTGATGGCATAACATGTTTTGTCTCCAAGTTTGAACCAAAAAATGTCAAGGAAGCATTAACTGATGAGTTCTGGATAAATGCTATGCATGAAGAACTAAATCAGTTTGTGCGGAGTGATGTTTGGTACCTTGTCCCCAGACCAGCCAACAGAAATGTTATTGGCACAAAGTGGATCTTTAAGAACAAATCTGATGAGAAGGGAACAATAGTGCGAAACAAAGCACGATTGGTGGCTCAAGGGTATACTCAAGTCGAAGGGGTTGACTTTGATGACACATTTTCCCCAGTAGCAAGACTTGAGTCCATTCGGTTGTTGCTTGCTGTTGCATGTCATCTCAACATCAATCTATACCAGATGGATGTGAAGGCAGCATTCCTCAACGGTGAACTCAAAGAGGAAGTCTATGTTGAACAACTCAAAGGATTTGAGGACCCTCACAAGCCCGACTATGTGTTTCGGCTGAAGAAAGCACTATACGGTCTCAAACAAGCACCATGTGCTTGGTACGAACACCTCACAAACTTCCTTCTCAAATACGGGTTTGTGAGAGGTACTGCGGACCGGACATTGTTTATCAAAAGGGAAGATCAACATATCCTTATTACTCAAATCTATGTTGATGATATGATTGTCGGTTCCACTTCACGTAACATGCTTAATGATTTTTCAGGTGCAATGTCTACGAAGTTTGAGATGAGCATGGTGGGAGAACTCACATACTTCCTTGGACTTCAAGTTAAACAAGGATAAGACGACATCTTTATCTCTCAAAGCAAGTATGCCAAAGAGATGATAAAGCGTTTTAACCTTGAAGGAGCCAAGCACATGAAGACTCCCATGAGCTCTACAAAAAAGTTGACTAAAGATGATGCTGGAGAGGATGTTGACCCAACACTCTACAGATCAATGATAGGGAGTCTACTGTACCTAACATCCACTTGCCCAGATCTGATGTTTAGTGTATGTGTATGTGCCAGGTATCAAGCTAAACTCAAGGTATCCCATATTAAAGCTGTTAAAAGAATCATCAGGTATGTTGCTGGAACATTAGATTTAGGAATCCCTTTTTCTAAACACATGAATATGAGCTTGATAAGGTTTAGTGATTCTGATTGGGCTTGAGATGTGGATGATATGAAGAGTACAAGTGGAGGTTGTTTTTATCTAGGTAACAACATTGTGTCATGGCATAGCCGTAAGCAAAACTGTGTATCCTTATCCACTGCTGAGTTCGAATATGTTGCAGCAGGCAGCTATTGCACACAATTGCTGTGGCTCAAACAAATGCTCAATGACTATGACCTAGAAAATAATGACCTAGTTGTGTACTGTGACAATATGAGTACGATAAACATTTCCAAAAATCCTGTTCAACATTCAAGGACAAAGCACATTGACATAAGACACCATTTCATTAGAGATTTAGTGGAACAAGAGGTAATCAAGCTTGAGTATGTGAAAACGGAAAACCAAGTTGCTGATATCTTTACAAAATCCTTGGATCATGAGAGATTCGTATACCTACGAAAGTCTTTTGGTCTTTGTTTTTGCCATTAAAATGTAGTTTGTGCTACACCCATAACTATATCATTGCTATCTATATCAAAAGGGTGTAGCTTGTGTGTCTAACTTGTTGGTATAACATCATAGTCAACATGATCTGTCTACGGACGCCTGGTATTCTGCTCTATATATTTTTATGTAATTGTGTGGTAAACAATCCAAGTAGTTTGGGGGGCACGGCGTTCGCTGCGACGATGCTACCTTACAAAAGGATTGCAACTGCGATTGCTTTCGAGGGCGAAAGTCTAGGGGCACGGCGTTCGCTGCGATGATGCACTCTACGCTCACTAACCCTTTGATTTTTGTAGTTATGCACCTATTTTATTTATATCAACCGGGTGGATGTTGCAGAGATGATGACACAACAAAGCAAGTTAGACTGTTTTATCAAATGTTGTTCTCTAAAATGTTTCTCTCAACATCGGTCATCTGTGTTTTCTGTAACACATACTCTAGCATTTTCCTCCACATCGCTTATTTCTCTATTTTAATAGTGGGTTATAACTGTCGAGTAGCGTGTTCTTGGGTTTGTCAGGATGAAAATGAAATGGCATAATTCCTTTTGAGTTGAACCGTCACCAGATTGTTCTCCATCATTGCTTTTTCTGTCACACGAAACCCTAGAAACTGCCTCTATTCCCTCTCTCTCCCAAATCTGCACATATCCCTAGACTGATACGGTTTTTCAAACTATAGATAAAACAAAACATTAGTCGTCGTCCTCCCTCATCCAAAAATCCTCCATTTTCTCTCTCAGTTTTTTTCTTCCAAAATTTCCTGTCATGGCTACTCCTCCAATCGTCGACATTACTGCACTCCTCCGAGCCCTCATTGCTGCCAACCCCCAGTTTCTACAAGAACTGCAAACACCTGCTGCTCCTGCACCATCAGTTGTTACCACTCCGCCGGCTCCACCGGTCGACGTGACTCCAGCAGATGTTGCCGTCATTGCTGCGTCTCCAGTTGCAGCGGCAGATCCCACTCTAGAGCTTCCACCTGCCACCGTCGCTGAGTCTCCGATTGTCGCGACTGACCCTACTCCAACGGTCGACCATCCAGTTCTTGTTCTGTCTCCGGCCATTCCTACAGAATCCGCGCCGCCTACGTCTCATCAGTCTCAGCCCAGAAAACCTTTTACTAGGGGCTCCCGTCTGTCCACACCCACCGGACAGTCCAAGAAACCCAAGACTGTTGTGCACACTGTTATCCTAAATGATGAAAGCAACGATGAAGTCTCCTCCGCCCCAAAACGTCCTCGCTATGACGCTGCTCTTGTAAAAATGGAGCCCGGTACCAATGTCACTGAAACTCCTTCTGTGGAGGATGCAAGCGCCCTGGTCAAGAGAACTGCAGTCAAGGAGGGTAAACAACCAGTGGTGGAACAGCCAGACGCCACTGATCTTCCACTGGACCCCTCTCATGCCCTCAGTATACAGTTCTATGACGAAACTGCTGCGGTAAAATGGAAGAGGATTCGGAACGCTCCATGTGTCTGTGAAAGATCGGTTGACGAGAACTCTTTCGATGAGATCAATTTACTCGATTTCTTCAAAACTAGGGGCCTACTCACTACGGTACATCATCTCCCCCCTTATGTCAAAATGATTGTGCGTCACTTTTATTGTAATCTACACAAGATGTTTGGAAATCGGGACTTCCCGTAGTATGCCAAGGTGTGTCTCTACAACACAGTCTTTGATTTTTCTGCTGAAGCAATCAACAATGCACTCGGTCTGCCTCATGTGGAGGGCGACATCGTCACTTCACTGGACGATGTTGCCAAGCTTATCACTGGAGGGAAGCGCTCGCGGTGGGTGCAATCGATGAAGGCATCCAGTCTCTCTCATCTGTTTTCCGTTCTTCACAAAATCTTGAACTACAATTGGATAGTCTCTTCCAATGTTACGGTCGTTACTCAACAGTATGACATACTGTTATATCTTGCGGGCCTTAACAAGCCCTTTAACCTTGGGAGAATTTTTTTCGACCAACTGGCCAATCTTGCCATGAAGACCCAAATCAGCTCCCTGCCATTTCCCTCTCTTATTTGCAGGGTTATGGAACACCAAGGCTTCACCGAGATCTCCAAGTGCCCGGAGGCCCTGCCCATCCCGGAGTATGCTGTCCACCACTCCTTATTCAGTAAGCGGAAAGTTGCTGATTTGCCCTGGTAAAACCCTGATCGCCCAACATCTGTGTCCTCTAGAATTCAGCTACCACCACAGACTGTTCAACAGTTAATTGGTGCTCTGAGCTCCCTGGCTGCGCTCGTGCCCACTCTCCAGGCGTGCCTATCTTCCCAACAAGGGGGAGAACGAGTCGTCATACAAGCAGCAGAGGCAGAGGGAGATCCAGATGACGAGGAGACAGAGGACAATGATGAGGAGGCTGAAACTGGAAATGAAGAATGAGAGGATGTTGTGAGGATGACCGGATGTGGTCACAAACATTTTGTTTTTTGTTGATGTGATGTGGGAGGTACCAAAAACAAGCACCAAAATTTTATGTTTTTATGTTTTTTACTTTTTGTGGTGGATGATGAACGCTATCTGTTGCAGCACTAATATGTCTTGATGAAATGACATAGAATGTGTGATAGCTTTGCATACATATTGCTGTCTCTATCTATGATTGTTGCTGCTCTTGAAGTTATTTTTCAGGCACAAAACATTCAGGGGGAGCTCTAGTGAAGAAAAGGGTGTTGTGAAGAAGGCACAAAAACAGGGGGAGTTTGTTAGGTATTTGAAGTCTAGTGTTATCTGTAATGTTGACCTAACATATTTGTTTTTGTGTTTTTCACAGGAATGTTGACTTGGCTTTTGACTCAACATAACAACTGGTGTTGACTCAGCGTCCAACGCAACAGCCACGAGGAAGGATGACTTAGATGCACGAAGGAAGGATGACTTGGATGCACGAAGACTTGAAGGAAGACCAAGTCATACTAGGCAGTTGAGAGTTTCATGCTAAGTGGAATTCTGTACCACAAATCTCGGAGTCAACAAACAGATTGAAGTAGTTCCACAATTCCAGGCAGATTTGCAGAGCCCAACAACTGAAATGCGAGAATTGTGGAGATATGGGCCGAACAATTGCTACACTTATGGATCCAAGCCCATATAGTCTATCTATAAGTAGTAGAATCATTCATTCAGTATATAGACGTTAGATAGACGGATTTGCAGATTAATTTCGTAGTTTTAATTCTGTATGCTTCTTAGCTCGTAAGAACATACATTTAGTATTTTAGTCATAGTGTTGTAGTTATTGTTGTGTTCAACATTGTAATAGTTCAACACTTGTTTTGATTATTCTTTTTGGCCGTAAAGTTTCCGTGTAGGTTATTAATTAATAACCTACGCAAAAATTATTTCGTGTCTTCTACTTTAACTTCCGCAAATTTTTAGTTAGAGTAACTTTCATTTAGTTTCTAAAATTCCAGAATTAATTGATTTGAACTATATTTAGTTTAACAGCTATAAATTTGATATCATCAAAGTTTGTTATGAGCAATTAATTATTGCATGCATAATAATAAGTATTTGGTCCTGTTTTGAATATCAGTTTGCTGTTGCATTTGTTAACTATTGAAAGATCAACATTTAGGTATAATTACACTAATGCCGTTAGAAACGATAAATCTAAAAGAATAAATAAAACTCTAATTCCCCTATGACATTGACATTTTCGTTATACCAACTATGATTCTCTTATTATTCAATGGTACGAAATATACTTTTGAAAATGTATTTTTTGTGTGTAAAATTTAAGTCTATGTGGTCATACTCTCTTATAAATCTTCTATTTTTCTTTTCGTAGGGGTGATATTTTTCACAAAAATAGTGAAGATTTTACTAATTCAGTTAATTAGAGGTTAATTTTTATTGACACCTAATTATTATAACTAGTAAGTGTACCCGTGCGATGTGTGGTGGTTTTAAATCTTACTCGTTTGTTCAGAAAAACTTAATGCAATATTTCTCTTTTCAATTAATCAATATTCAATGTATGATAATCAATAAATAACAAATACTGAAAGTAAATGAGAGAGAGACAAGATTTGGTTTGCGTGGTTCAGAGATAAAAACTCCTACGTCCACGAGTACTCGATGTTAGTCGAGGGTTTCCAAATTAATGGAGATGATCTTACAGTGATCTTTACAATAGACAAAGTCTGATCACTCTTCAGTTACAAAATATTATCGCTTCTAAGAACACTAGAATATAAAATCTGAAAGCTAATGTGTTCTTGAGTATGAGCTTGAAAGTTTGAGAGCAGAATAGCGATTGAGAGTTGTAAAGAATGGGTAACCGGTGTCTTGAAGCGTTGGAAGCGGCGGAGTATATATAGCTCTCTAATAGAATATGTCCGTTGTGAGATAGAGCTCATTTGAATTCTTCCCGTTGGAGTCTTCGTCCTTTTTGTCATTTTTGGTGTCTGCAACAAGATTATGTTTCACCTACCGAGATTTTTGCTATAAATGGTAAGTCCTATAAACTAGACTTTCACTCAGTGAAAACTTCATAATGAACTTCAGTGCAGACTTCATATATGATAACTTCAGTGGCAGAGACTTCAGCTTCTAACTTCAACTTCAAAACTTCAGGACAGATTTCAGTAGAGAGGTCCTTCAGTTTTGGAATGTCTTGAATCTTCAGTGGAGATTGTCCTTCAGTGTACCTGAAAAATAGAACTTCCTAACATTTGAGTTCTTAGACAAAACACTAAGATTTCAGTATTGGATTTATTACATCTTTCAGGGGAGGTATTGAGATTTGAATCAAAACACTTATAAATATTTCCCCATGTGAGTATATTGATGTTAAATAGATATTGTTTGTTTTTTTTATAATCTTAATATATGATAAAAAAATGTGATGTAAAATGTATAATATTTATTGTATCATATGTAACTCTCTATACACATAAAAACATAAATTGTATATATGCATGTGTATATGTATTTTAAATATTTTAAAAATTATTTGTTTTCATATTACATTTTTTTTATATGTCATATATCAAATTAAATATCTTATCACGATCTTTAATTTAATATATTGTATATATTTTTATTAACTGAATAGAATAATTTTGATGAATAATATATCTATATGGAAGAAAAAAACTCAGTAATTACTTTGCTATAAACTACATTTTTTCTAAAATATACTATGAAATTTTTATTATATACTAAAAATTATTTATTTTATTTTCATATAACAAACTATTTTTTTAAAATTATATACAAACCATTAAACTGTATCTTTTGAGACCTTAAATTTGTTAGTCGTATATGAAAATTGACTTAAAAAATGTGAATAAAATATTATTAATTTGAAATGTGTAATAATTTTTCAAAATAACTGTTAAAAGAAATGGTTGAACTACTAATCCCACGTTTACTGAACTAACCAAGAATAGAATAGAAGCGATCAATGATATTTAAATTATTTACAAAATTATAATTCAAATTAAAATTCAATTGATAATTTCTATTTTATATATACTAGTACGTGTATCCGTGCATGTATGAGAAAAGTATAATTATAATCTAATAATGCTTATTATTTTATTTGATAAGAGTTTTGTCTCCCTCCCTCATCTTTTATTCACTTCAATTATTTGTTGTTGGTTTCTATTTCAAATATTTCTCCTTCTCTAAGTATCTACTTTGATTATCATTAAATTTATTTTCCATTTCAACATATATTATATAATTATTCATTTTTATTGAGCACTGTTATCACCAACAATATATGTTTTTTGCTCCACATATTTAATAGCCACTTCACACTTGCTATCAGTATAAACAAATTAAAGGTAGTTTTCGATATTGTCATAAATAGCCTAAGTATTTTTTAGAGAGATATGATTAATGGGTTTTTGATAATGGTGTTACTAATAGATATGATCGACGAGTCCTTTGTGAAGTACTCCATCCCTCTGTTCATTCATGATCATTCTTCCGAATGGAGAACGAGACTCACTTTAATAATGAAGAAAGTATTAATTTTAATAACCACTCTATGCAAAATCGAGCTACATAGGATGACAAAATGAATGAAGTAGATAGGGTTTTTAATTGATGTGCTTTTTATTTATTTGCAGTAGAACTTATCTATCAAATTGGTGTGTTTTTAGGGATTGTTTATGTATGATTGTCTTTTGTTTAATGGATTCAGAATCATGATTTGGTTTTAGGGATTGTTTTACGTTAGAAGGGTTTGGTTTTATGGATTGTTTAGTATAAATTATAAGTTTCCGTATTGAAGTATTGTTCCTAATTTTGTAGTTTATAAAATTCAGGCTTCTAAAGATGAATGGGTTTATGTTATGTTCACTTGTTTGCTGTAAACTTAAAAAAATATTACAGTATTACATTTAATTTCCTAGCCTAATGTTTAAAATTTTGAAATAAAAGATAAAGTATAATTAAAAAGAAAATAAAAATACATATGATAAAAATAATACTCCCTCCGGCCCCTCTTACTTGACGCGTTTCTTTTCGGCACGGGAATTAAGGTAGAGTTGTTAGGCTTTTTAAGTGTTGTGATTAGTATTATTATAATGATTTCAATTCATTTCATTTTTTATTTAAATTTATTAATTTAAAAATTAATTAACTTTTTATTTAAAATTTATATTAATTTTTTAATATCTAAATTTATTTACAATAAATCTGATAATTAAGATTTTACACTTATTTAATTTTCATTTTTTAACTGTATAATTAGAAAAACATTTTTTTTAAACTTAAAGTGTAATGTTTCTTTAATTAAACTGTTTAATTATAATGCACATTTTAAATTAATTAAACATAGAATTAACTCAACAAAATTAAATAAAACAGTAAATTAAAAATAACAACACAAATTAAGAACTTCCAAAAAACATCAATTTTATTTACTTTTCATGCCAAATTTTAGGCGGCAGAATACAAAATGAAACTTCCAAAATTAAAAAGTTTGGGATTCAAACTTCCCACCACACTTAGTCTATAAATAAAAGACTACACTATCACAAACCATTATCCAACATCTAAACATTAAACATCAATGGTGAAGAAAGATCTCTCAACCAAAGAGAGGAATATTGTGGTGCAATTCCTACTCGAAGGCAGCAAGAATGGTAAGCCACGTAGAGGAAGGATGAAGGATGCCGAAGGGCAATTTGATGTCTCGAGATCAACCATTAGCCGGCTGTGGAGTGCTACAAAAGACCAAAAAGAAGAAGGGTTAGAAATTCATAGTGAAAGTGGTAAAAAGAGGAGAAGGAAAACAGGACCAAAGGTGCTTGATCTTACTGTTTTGACCTCTCTTGAGCTAAGTAAGAGAGGCAGTGGCATTAAATTGTTGCAAAATATCAGTAGGGAGATGGGTTAAATCAAGCCACATTAGAGCTCATACCTCAGCTCTGAAGCCTGATTTAACCGCCCCTAACAAGTTACTAAGGCTGAGGTTCAGCCTTGAATCAATTGAGCTTGATTCAGTCTTGAATCAATTAAGGTTCAGAAATATGCACAATGTTGTGCATATTGATGAGAAGTGATTTTTTATAACAAGAGATAAAATGAGGTTTTACCTTGCACCTCAAGAGCTTGACCCACACAGAACTTGCAAACACAATGGTTTCATAAAGAAAATGATGTTTATGTGTGCAGTTGCAAGACCTCTAATTACACCCAATGGTGAAGTACTCTTTGATGGGAAAATAGGGATTTTTCCCTTCACTAAGCAAGTGGTAACACAAAGAAGAAGCAAACACAGAGCAAGAGGAGCATTAGAGACCAAAGCAATTGATTCAGTCACAAAAGGTGTGGTTAAAGACTGCTTAATTCAGCAGGTAACTGCTGAGATAGATTAGAGGGCTTTAGGGACTGTAATTTACTGTTTTTTTATTGTATTTTAATCTCATAAGTTAACTTCATCGTCGATTCCCTTACTCTCTTACCTTTATTTCTTACCACTATGTTACACATCACAGATAATACCAGCAATCATGACAAAGTGGCCAAGTGGAGCATCCAAAGACATATTCATACATCAGGATAATGCAAAGCCACATATCAAAGATGATGACATAGAGTTTAGGGCTGCAGCAACCCAAAATGGTTTCAACATTAGACTTGTTCAACAACCACCAAACAGCCCTGACACAAATGTCAATGACATTGGATGGTTCAGGACAATTCAGTCATTACAACATGAAACAACATGCAAGAATGTGGATGAGATGATGAATGCAGTGGAGCAATCATTTAACACTTTGTCTCCTTTAAGTTTAGATAAAGTTTTTTTAAGCTTGCAAGGTTGCATGCTAGAGATCATGAAGCATAAAGGTCAAAATAGCTACAAAATCCCACACATGAAAAAGGATGCTTTGAGAAGGGTTGAAGCACTGCCCATCAGTTTAGAGGTACCAATGGAGCTAGCTAAAGAATGTTTGAAGTATCTAATTGAAATGGGAAGCTTGGATGGTGTTAGACAGATTGTAAGTGGTTTATGCATTGAAGGGATTGAAGGTATTGAAGAAAATGAAGGATAGATCAGGTGTTCTAAAGATGTTTGGAAGTTTTTTTTGTAAAGAAGCTGATTAGTGAAGCTGTGGCAGATGCTAAGCTAAGTAGAAAGGTGTTTAGGAGGATTTTTTGTGTGGAAAGTATGCAACATGATTTTTTGTATGCACTGAATCTCAAAAGTGACACTATATTTGAGTGTACTTTTGATTTTAGTGCAAGTTCATGTATGAATTAACATGTCACTTAATGATGAATGTCACTCTCAAACACTCATCTAGCAACACAAATTCACAGATCACCATCACACAAACACCATCTCAGATCCAACATAATCACCATCACTGATCCAACATAATAACCATAACACAATCACCATCACCGATCAAACATAATCAGCATCACAAAATCACCATCACAGAACCAACATAGCCAACATACGACAGATTCACCATCACATAACCAATAAGTCACCAACATGCAGATAAATGACAATCACTTAATCTCCATCACAGATTCCACATACTCACTATCACATAATCACTATCACAGATACCACATACCACCATCACAAACTGAACATATACCACATCAAAGAGATCGAATCAAAGGGATATCTCTATACCAAAGAGATAAGAATCAGAAATTTCACCACATCAAAGGGATCCTATGTTTGATTCCTTGAAAAAGGAGTCAAACAGAGGATCTTTACGCATCTGCCTCTCTCCCTCCACAACAGCCTCCGCCCAACTCTCAGTTCCAGGAGTAAATGGCAATGGAGGAACATGCAGAGACTCAGACTCAAGGGCAACATCATCATCATCTCGAGATCTAGAGCAATCCATCGGCGGTCTCGACCTTTCCCCTCCTTCTCCACGCCTCCAAACGGCCCCTGCCACAGGTAAGAAGTATCATCATCATCAGAGAGATCTTCGGGTGTGAAAGGATGCAGACCACCACGGATCCAATATGGATCTGTACTTGTATTTGGGATGGGGGGGGTGGCGATGGAGAAAGAGTGGACGTTTGGAGTTTGGGGAAACTAGGGTTCTCTCACCACCACAAAACCCACCGCTCTGTTTTTCCTTCATCGCGGGTGGGGGGCGACGAAGAGAGACCCACCGCTTAGGTGTGAACCCTGCCGGCGGAGAAACAACACCATCAAATGGTGATGAGTAGTCGGGAAACGGTGGTGAGTCCATTTACAGAGAGGGTAGAAGAGAGACGCGGACAGAGGCGGGAAAACTGTAGAGAGAGGCGAGCAGGCGATTAGGGTTTCGTCGAAGAAGACGAATACAAGCGATTGAATAAGAGGACTAGGGTTAGAGCATAATGGGTTGGATAATGGGAGGGTTGGAGAATGAGAGAATTTGGGTTGGACTCCACTAAGTTGGGCCAACATAATTGTCAAGTTAAGTAAAATAAGGGTCCATAATTTAAACTAATTGTAACACTTAAATCCCTAATTATTGCTATTTTTAGAAATGTGTCAAGTATGGTGGGACGTCCCGAAAAGGAAAACGCGTCAAGTAAGAGGGGCCGGAGGGAGTATTATTTAATAAATATAACAATATATTATAATAATAATAAAATAATTCAGATTTTCGAATTTTTCTATTTATTTTTTCTAGATCTGAACAAAAAAAAAATTAAATTTCGGATCAAAAAATAAAACCAAATCAAACCAAAAAACCAAAATAACCGAACCAAATTTAATATTGCGTTTGGTTTAGTTTGATTTTTCGGATTCAGTTAATTTTTCTCATTCCTAGACGCAAGGAGTATTATTTATTCGAGTATTATTACTAATAGAAATAATAGATTGAAGAAATCAATTTTTTTTTGAAAAAATTTATTCCTATTTATAACTATTGATATTTTTTTTATGTTGACAAATTTAAAATTATAGAAATATAATACATAAAAAATAAGATTTTATATTGTATTGGGTGTACTTGAAAATTAAATTTGTTTTAAAACTAAAGAATAAAAAATTATTCATATTTATTGTTATTTATTTAAATTAAAATTTTAAAAATGTCAATTTTTAAAAAAAAACTAGTACCTTAACTTGGTTTTCCGGTTAACCAACATGTAACCGATTAATCGATTTAATTGACATTCCTGAAATAGTCTTTTTTTCGATTTCGATTAACCGGTACGGCAGTACCGAACTGTTTGACTCCCCTATTTCTCATAACAAGCATTCCATTAATCTTGAATCAACGGCAGATGTCAAGGGATATTAACCTTTTCTTTTTAAAATACAGACAGGTTACCCTAAGGTCCAGTTTCATAATTTATTGTTAGAAATAGTAGTTCTCCAGCAATGATGTTTATTTAAAGGCCCAATAAACTATTAACAGGTCAAGTTCAAAATTGGGCTTCCACTGAAATCCTAAAATCTTGAAGTCAACTGATAGAAAATGACTAAAAGATACTCTCTCAGTCCAAACTAAAATGTTGCGTATTCTTTTTTTTGGTCATCTCAATTAAATGGAAATTGAATCATTTCCTTTTTATAACACTTATATTATATACAAATTTAAATAATATATATTTGTATCCCTACTTTATAATCATTTTCAACTCTAAATAACACTCCTTAATTACCCTGTCAAAAGAAAAGCGGGTGTGACAAAGAATAATATTTTTCTTATAAATCCAATTCGCAACTCAATTAGAAAATACTCAAAATATGAAGTTAAACAATCCTTTTACAACACTAAATTAAATTTGTAAATACAGTAACATATACTAATAGATTGAAAATTTGAAGAAATTAATTTTTTTATTTAAGCAGAATGAAAACTAATCAAGTGGGCTGAGCCTGAGCCTAGCCTAGTTCGGCCAGATTCTAAACATAACAGTAGTACGCTACGCCAATTAAATTGTACCTTGTAACCGGTTATTAAAAATCGGATGAGCTGAGGAACACAAGAGAAGAGAAAAATATACACGTAAAGAGCGCCAATGTCGACGCGAAATGAGCGGTAATCAGAAGATCTCGATCGCCATTGCAGTGTTATGCACGGGCGTTTTCTGTAGTTCTATTACTGCAATTGCTACAGTTACTGAACTGGGGTCAGCTCGTGTAGTATTTCAGGTATTTGTGAGCTTTGAATAACTGATGGAGATCCTTAAATCTGAGACCCTCCGTGCCTAAATTCATGATATGCAGAATTTATAATGAGATTACTTCATTTAATTTGAAAAGTGATGTGGAGAGTTGGAGATTGGTGCTTTTACGTTGACATTCTTGTTTGTGATCAGATCGTTTTTTGTTTCTGATCTCCCTGCGTATGCATGAACCTAGTGAATTTTCTGTTAATGGAAATTTCAGGCTCTTATTGGCTTAATATTTTTAAATTTTTTATTTTATTAAAGTATTTCCTATGGGGTATGGTTTGTGTTCAATTAGTTCGGTTTTTTCACTTGGATTTTTTAAGCATTAGATAGTTTTAAGGGTATCTGGGGAACATAGTATGGCATCTGAATTGCTTGAATTTTAGGGATTTTTATAAGTTCTAATGCATTGGCCTTGTCTGCTGTATTTGCGGACCAATATTCTGCGATCACTATTGAAAATGGGAGGAAATTGTAAGATGAGATTTCATGTCATCTAATGCTGTGTTTGAAATGCAGACAAATTTTGGGGATATTGAGTTTGGGTTCTATCACAATGTTGCACCAAAGACTGTCGATCACATTTTCAAGCTTGTCAGGTTGGGATGTTACAACACCAACCATTTCTTCCGGGTCAGTGGAGAACTACAATATGCAAGCTCTGTATTTTGTGAAATGGAAGTCTCTGTGGACTTCTAATTGTGTATCGTGCAGGTAGATAAGGGATTTGTTGCTCAAGTTGCTGATGTTAGTGGGGGAAGAAGTGCTCCAATGAATGAAGTGCAGAAGTTGGAAGCTGAAAAAACTATTGTCGGTGAATTTAGTGATGTGAAGCATGTCAGAGGTATTCTTTCGATGGGAAGGTAAATCCATCTCTGTGAAATTTTATTTGTTCTTTGGGTTTTCATACTCCTTAGTCCTTTTTTCTTGAAAAGTTATAAATAAACAATTCTTATGAATTTATTGATAGATGGATCTCTTTTAGTGTTTCTGATTACCTTCAGCGAAGATGAATAAATATTGTTATGTTTCAGCTTTGCTTACATGACCGTATTCATAGGTGTCGTGTACTTAACTAACAATACTTTGTTAACAGTCGCTAGATCTCTATGTTATATATGTTGTTCATATATGTCTGATCATTTGGTAACTAGCCAAATTTTGCTTATCTGTAGAACGTCATCAATCACTCTTTGTTTCCATCAAAATATATATGAACACATAAATGCTTGCCTGCAAGCTAATCTTTCTTAAGTCTGTTCCCTTTTGATTACAGATATTCTGACCCATACAGTGCCCAGTCATCTTTCTCAATACTCCTTAATGATGCTCCTCACCTTGATGGTCAGGTACGCTAGGATACTCTTCCCATATATTTAAATATGTATCTTTTATATACTACTCCCTCCTTCCACAAAAGTTCTTTACATTTTGCCATATTGGTCCGTCCACAAAAGTTCATTACAGTTTAAAGGTTTCTTTTTCATGAGTATATTTACTCAGTATACTGATTCATCAGTATGGTGTTATTGTATAAGATGAATCCTCCTCATGTTTCCGTTTCTCGTCCAAAATAAAAGGCATCGATAATTTAAAGATGTTCTCAGCCACCTGCGGTATATACTTGTATGAACTAGGAGTATGAAAATCATATTTTAACTAAAACTTGTGATTTTTGCAATTTTATCTTCCTCTCCAAATGAGTAAACCATATCGATTTGCAATACTTTCAAATTTGTGCTAAGAATAGTACTTGAATAAAAGTTAAATAGAATTGCATATTGCCAGGAAGTTTGTATATTTTTGGTAACCCTTGTTTATTTGGCTTAGATACTGAGACGGATAGTTGTGAAGACGATAGGTTGGTATTGAAAAGAAGGCTTGCCACATCTTTTGTTGAGATTGAAAAACAGGTGAAGATTTGGAATTTATTTCTCTTAATCTCTTTGAGAATGTTAATGTTGTATGCCCACGGATGAGAAATTCCCCATGTATATTGCAAAGAATGAAATGTTTTCCATAACCTATCAGAGGCTATTGGGTCATCATCAACAGTTTTACATGCAGTAGGTAATCTCTGTTTCTGTATCACATGTTATATTCAAATTTTCAGAAACAAAGAAAATACTTATCTTTGCATAACTGATGTTGATAGAAAGTATTTGACCATTTATAATTAACTATCAGCCTTTTGAGCTGTTTACCTCTTCAATTTCTGACCTTTAATTTCTAGAGAGCTTTTCTAAAATAATATTTGAAACATACACATTGTCATTTTTCCATGTGCAGCAGCTCATGCTGGGATGAAGGGCAACAACAGCTTGATGAAGTACATCTCTCAATGACACACTCGTTAATCTTGGAACCATTAACCTCAATTAAAATTGTAAACTTTTTTCTCTTTTATTATCGAGATCATGCTATTAATAACCTCATCATTTTCTTTTGATGTGGCCAAAAGTGTGTATTCTTACTCTCTCCCATTTGTGCTTTGAGAGAAGTATAATTCACTCTTCTAACCATGTGAAACACTAATGTTTTAATGTCAGACATTAATTTGGCAACTATCAAGTACCATATGTGAGACAGTGAGACTTATTGATAAATTATTTGTCTATAGATACACCCATGTGCTTGACAAATAAATCTGTAGTGGTTTTCGATTTGTGACTTATCCTTTATGGAGGTCCTGTTGTTAAACCCATATGCCTGTAAGAGGATTACATATAGCATGTCAACTTAGTGGCAAAACTGGGACCTTTATTAACAAGTAGTATGACTGAATTTGACCTCTGTGAACCTATAGCTAAGATAATTAACTAAACAGCCATGTTGGACCTTCTTTTAGCTTAAAATGTTAAAGGCATGTATAATTTACCTCCCCTTCACTAATTGTCATAAAATCAAAAGGTTGAGTGCACAGTCCTAAATGGACCTCTAACTTGGTTTGTGTGTTTTCACAATCATGACTATGCAAGGGCATGTTGTGAACAAATTATATGGTGTCAATTATTGTCTTAACCTAAAAGTTGGCATTATTGTTTGATTTATTTCGATTTACACACTCATTGAACAATTGTCTGTTCTGTTTGTTATCCTGAACACTTACCTATGAAGTCATATCTTCCCTTTCGGTACAAGCAGATTTTTGAACACATTGCTCTAAATCAGAAGCTACGAAGACTAACAATTATTATGTGAATCCACTAAAACCTTCTGTGGGTGGTTGCTCGAATTATTTAGTATAGTGTTGTATGCTTGTTTAATGCAAAGGCCACCAGTGACAAGTGTTTGTTGGCCAAAAAAGGTTAATTATTGTTTATTTGTGAATGGACCATATGCCAATTCAATAATGATTAGAAATCAATATGAAAATGCCAATATTGTAGGCTGATCTTCAAATGGCTCACATTCTTTACATTATCATGTGAATTTATACTTATATTGTGTCTCCAATAGAATTTCCAAATATTTCTTTGTATACGAATTTAAGTGGCAATCAAAAGATCAACTTGAAACTCTAGAGCATATTTGTTCAGTCTTCTTTATTGCATGAAAAAGGATTTGTGTATTGGGAGTAAACTTCTTCTGCATTGCCTCAATGGTCATAAAATGTTTCATTACCAACATTAGTTCCATTGGTGTTTCCTATTCATGTTTTTATTATATTTTAGAAGGAAATGATATCCTCTTCTTTGAGTTCAGTCTGAGCCAAGTTGGTTCAACAGAATATTGTATCCATTAATGCAGTCAATGTGTCTTGAATAGCTAAGGGGGAACACATCACATGCTTGAAGATGATATAACTGACTCTGGGGCATGGTATTGCCTTCTACGTGTCGTGTGAATAACGTCTGCGGTAGTTGGGCGTTGCGGTTTTATAGGGTAGTCCATGTTTTCACATTGTTTATAGTTATGTTCAGTTACATGGGTTGTTGGGCCTATTAACTACTTTCTTTGCAAATTGTATGGGGCACTAAGAGAGCAGCATCAGCAATACGGCAAAATTCAAGAATGTCGCTTCGAGTCCTAACCAACAACTGATTTGGTTCACACCTTCAGGCCCCGGGTATGTATGTCATTGTTTGCATAAGTCGTTTTTTAAGTGCGGTGCGTTTAGTGTCATGGGTAAGTGATGCGAGATGGTGGTTGGGACAAACATTTATGCTTGAAATGTTGATCTTTAACCTTGTCTATAGGTAAGACCCCAATGCAGTTGTTTGTGGTGCATGATCACGTGCCTCATGTCAGCATTTCTAAACAGAATATTATAATAATAATAATAATTATAATAATAATGATCATAATAATGATCATAATAATGATGATAATGATCATTATTATTATCATTATTATTATGATAATGATCATAATAATAATAATAATAATAATAATAATAATAATAATAATAATAATAATAATAATAATAATAGATCAATTATGGTAACAAATAACATCCTTGGAAATTTTAAATAATAGGAGGATATGAAATATGAATGCTAATATTTCTGGGTACTAAAGACCTGCAACATTCTGAGTAGCCTTGTCAAGCTCTTTCACGACACTGATTTCCAATCAACTAGAACATCACATGACCCGCGGCGAGGCCGGCCCCACCGTGTCTTGAAAACTTTCGGAATTGACTTTTACGCCGCGGTGTCTGTTATTTATGTATTAACCATGTTTCAAGATAAGAATCTTGATATATGTGTGTGTGTGTGTGTGTAAGCGTCGCTGATTATATAGGAGCAAAGTTGAACGCAATCTTTGGTGTATTTGGGACATTTCATGTGCGACTTCACCTTTACGGGAGATTTCACTATCACAAAATCAATGAATTCTTGATTTTGATCTTGTCGTTGAAACCAAGTTCAAAATGGTTTCGAGGACTTAATCGTGTGATTTAAGGTCCAATTTCTCAAGAATTGTTTCTTTCTCCATAACAATATTAACGTAACATAGATTTTCTGGATTTGAGAGGAATTATATGTCACGTAATTATAGTATTACTCCTTTTCTATTCTTTTCTCTCTTGACTAAAGTAAAAATAAACACATTGTTTCTCCGGTCCAAATGGATTCGGTGTTTTATTTTTGTGTCCCGCAATTTATATCTCACAAGTAAATTTTGATATACTTTTTATTTGATTGTTCAATTTTATATGGTTTAGTTAAATTTTTGTATTTAGCATTATGAGATCATCACATCCAAATAGTATATAATTTGTGCAAATAAATGTTAATTATGATTTACTATATTTTAAATTTTAATAAAATATTAATTAAATGATAAATTTGGTTGCGGGGTACAAAAATGTGACACTGAATTTTACTTATTTAAATCTTTCAAATAAATTTTTATTAAAAATTTATTTCTCTAATGAGTTAGGGTTATGAATTAATAAATTAAAGTAGTGGCTAAAATCGTACAAAAAGGGTATGCTAGACAATGCATCTTTTCATGTTTCAAATAAACTCCAGTAATGAAATAGGGGTCTATCATTTTTGGATTGATGCAATATATTTAACACTTAACTGGAAAAAAGGACACAATATTAAAAAATTGAATCTTGCATTCGTTATCGTTGTATATCCTCATAATACTTGCATTAATTACTCAATATCTCCAAATCAGTAAAGATGTTTAATTGAGTATTCCTACTATTTAATTGATAGTTGTGTGTGTGTGTGCGCGTTTTTAGAAAGAAATCAATGATTGAAGTTAGTTTTATAAATTGGTTGACGTAGTAGTACAAGTGCAAGGGTGTTATACAGGTATACAGGTCACGTGACATGCATGAAAAATATTTGCATGACCCACGTTATATGTTGTTTAGAACCAACCTAGCAACTATAGAATAGACCAGCTTGCTCTGTCATCAAATTCATTTTTCACATATTACATATCTATATATTCAATTAATTGACTAATTATCTTACATAATATTCATATCCTCACTACCCTTACTCCACTTCCATGTATGCTCTTCAATTAGTTTTAATTTATTCATGTTAACGTCCTTTCACAAAATATAAACAATAAATTATTACTCTATGTACACTGTTTTTTAATATTCTAATATGACATTAGCGAAGATGACAAGGTCATTGCCCTACTTTCAATTCCGTACTATAATATGCTGTTTTAATATATATATCTAATTTATTGGGAGCTAAGTATATATTAGCAAGTAGATCATGTTACTGAATTGCATGATCAGAAAATAATAAATTAAGGCCACTTAATAATAACTAAAATATATATTAAGCAAAAAATAAATGCTTGGCCAGTTGTGTACCTGCATCTACAATAGAGTAGCAATGGATTTCGTTAGGTATCAAATGACGAGAGCTTAGGAATTCAATCAATAAAACTGCTGCTGGTATATATAATACTACTAAATAGTTATATTTGAGTATGACTGTGCATTATTTATATATTTTTTTCAACAGAATAAAATGAATAATAAATAGTTCAGAGATATATATACACACACACTGTAGCTACAATTTTCTTGAAATTCAGCAACATATATAGAGTAGAGCACATATATAAATAATTAAGAGAGAATAAAATCTTTCTTCTCTACCGACGCATCCTATGATATTATTAATAATGAACGTTTCGAAGGCAGCTACCTCGTGCTAATTAACTATTCGTCCTCTAATTATTCAATCTAACGTTACACACGCATATATATATGTGTGTATACATACACACATGCACAAATTATTTTTCAGTATGGGCTATCATTACTAAAAGTAGGTTTTTTGGGTCTATTTTTATATGGTTTGAAGAATTATACTATCGCGTATATATATATATATATATATATATGAAAAATTGAGATGCATGATGTAACATGGAAGAAGAAAAGATAAGCCTTGATGTTGTCAGAGTGGAAGTGGTCAAACAAATGAAATGAAATACTACTAGTCCACTCCTCTTCCCTCCCGCTAAATGCGGTCACAAGGAATCCGACATGAAAATTAAGATACTAAAGTATTGTGTTTTAAAAGATAAGAGAAATGTATTTTAATTTTTTTTTTTTTGAAAAATGGTCAATTCTAGTAGGACATTTTAAAAAGGAAATGTGGTTGCATTTAACGAAATAGTATAATATAAGTACGTTTATTTTGCATAGGAATATCAAATATATATGTATAGTGCTCTCTCGATCGACAGGACATGAACTGACAACATTTAATCATGCATGTCTTCTTTTATTTCTCTTTATTAGATTGGAATATACATGGTGATGAAGTCAATTACATATCTAGGGCTACAAACGAGCCGAGCTGAGCTGAGTAGTGGTCTGTTCGGGTTCGACTCGTTTAATATTTTATATGTTTGGGCTTGGGTTCGAGTTCGAATCGAACTTTAAGTTCGTGCTCAAGTTCGGTTCGAGATAAAATATTTGAGCTCGAATTCAGCTCGAGTTCGGCTCGTGTCCGATTCGGACTTGAGCTCGGGTTCGGCTCGTTTAATTTTTTACATTTTAATTTATTAAATAAAATTTTCATTACAATTTTTTTTTAACTTTTTACGTTTTTGAATTTTTTTCTTATATTCAATATACTCCGTATTTGTTTAAAATGTTTAATAGATGAGTTGTTTTTTCATATATTATATATTCTCTATATATATTATATATTCTCTATATGATTACTTAAGAATTAAAATATAAATCATATTACTATTCATTAGTAATATGATTCATTACTATATTATATATAGTGTATGGTTAATATGTGATTTTTTGTGATGATGTGGTGTTAGCTATTTGAATATGACAAATGAAGTACTACGTACTAATTTACTAGTAGTAATCATTACTAACAATTTGCTAGAAACTTCAAATTTGAAATTGTTATACAATATAGTCATGAAAGTATTATTTCTTGGAACTAAGGAAATAATAAATAAAATAATAGTATTAAAGTCACATATAAAATTGATATAAGCGTAACATATAGTGATATACATAAAAGTTTTGTATTTTTATATATATGGACTATAATTTATTAATATATATTAAATATATTACAAATGATTCTTTTATACAATATAGTAATATGATAGGAATTTATGTACATTCTTCTTATATAGTATTTGTATTATACTCCGTATATGTCAACCTTATTACTGTATATAAGATGAGTTGTTGTATTCATGGATGATTAATTGATGATAATTGTAATTAGTTAAAAGTATTTAATACCACAATATAATATAATAAAATAAATAAATAAATGTACAATATAATAAATGAATTGATGATATTTGATTATTTTGTGATATATAATATATTAATGTTATAAATCAATATTTTCTAATAATAATTGCAGTGTAGTGTCTAATTAGCTTTGGTTGTGATTTGAAATTAATTTTAACTCATTGAGAATAGTTCAAATCCTCTAATCTACAATATTTTACACATAAATGCTAAAGCTCGTTTACAGGCTCGATTAGAGGTTCGATTAAGAGTTCGCGAACATGCTCGATTAATATACGAGCCGAACATGTTCGCGAGCAAAATGAGTCGAATACCATACTGCTCGAGTTCGGCTCGTTAATTTAGTCAAGCTCGATTTCGGGCTCGAGTTCGGCTCGTTTGTTAACGAGTTCGAGCTCGAACGAGCTTTTAACGAATCGAGCACCGAGTAAGTCCCGAATAGCTCGACTCGTTTGCAGCCCACATCGCACGGTTCAATTCGCACCTATACATGTATTGCTATTCATACTGCTGATCAGTTTCTTCATTCAGTTTTCTTCATGAACTAACAATAATTAATCAAGTTACTCAAAATTTTAAATATTTTTATTAACTAACAATATAACATCTATTTGAAGTTAGTAGGGGTTGCTAGGAATAATCACTACACCAAATTTTCACATTAATGATTACAGATATATAAATCATAAGAAATATATGCAAATATCTTCTTCATAAACTTTCTAGCATGATAAACTAGCTTGAAAACCCAAAATTAAGAGTTGTGAAACCGAAAGAAAGACAAAAAAAAAACAGTGTCTTTCTGGATTAGGCTCATCCCTGTAGAAATCGAATGAACAAAGTTGTAAACATGAAAGCGTAAGAACTCATGTAAGTAGTTGTCGGTAAACTAGAGAGTTGGCCGCATTCTCCGTCCCTAAGGAGGGTGACTCCCTATTCAGTGCTATGCAAGGTTCCTTGGTAACTTCTAGTTTGATCTGGAAAACCACAGAAAAAGAATCTGCTAATGGTTATTAGCAGCATCCCGAAAACGTCCGGGTCGAAATATAGCTTTCAAATTAAGTTATGAATTAGTGAATGCTGCCAAAGGGAGTTGCGAGGAAAACCCCCGGAATTCCATGGTAAATTGAAAACTCTTAGATAAAAACGTTCAACGATTGAATTGCCTTCAGTAGATTTAGTAAATTTTCAATCCAAAAAATTTTTTGCAATCCGATTTAACTCGAACCAAATAAATCGATAATCCAATAGATAAGGGTTTGTGCATAGTTAACTATTGAAGGTTCACAATGCATGCATATATAACATTTCCTTCAAACAAACAAGAAAAAAGTTCAGCATACAACACTATATATAATTGTTGGCCTGTAGTTTGGAATTGAAATCAAGTCTAGTGTAGAGCTATGGGTTTTATTCATCATTTGGTATTTGATCATATTTTAATATGAGCAGATTAGTGTGCTGTAAGTGGTAAGTGATTACATTATAAAAATAAAAAGTACTCTCTATCCCATTAAAAATGATCACGTTTGACCGTGGGAAATTTTTGGTTAAGCGTGATTACATACATAAGAGATGCTAGTAAAGTTGAGAAGAGAGCAGAGCATAGCAGAGGCTTCAAACTCCTAAGCAATTTAGTTTGGTAAAGACTAAAGAAGAATACACTACTAGTAAACAATTTAAGATGGGCACGAATCGAGTCACGTGCGGCGCCCACTCCCACACAATTAATATTCTACCACTTCAATTTTATTCATATTCTATTAATTCTTCCTCCAAATCTACTGTTGTGCTGTAGAATTTATTTTTAAAGGGTTTATTTATTTTTTTTACCATTTTCAAAATAAGTTAATATAAATAGTACGCCTAAAAAGAATACTAGTACTCCACAAAACTAATAATAATGAGATTGATGAAATTTATGGATTATTTGTCAAATAAAAAATAAAAAATAAATTAAAATATTTTTTTTTAATTTGACAAATAAAAACACGAACTAATAATTTATTATATTATATGGGTGTTAAGTCGTTCATATAAAGAAATTACAAATACAGCATTAAAGTTGCATGTCTTCCCCGTTTTTCTCTTACTGAAGATATATGATAGGTGTATCTGCTTCATCAATTTAGCCAAATTAATTAGCTTTAATTTTTAAAAGAAATTGTACATTATTGATCCCGAATACGAGTAATATGGTGTATAGGGGAATTCACTAGTTTCAAACTTTTTAGATTAAGAATAACTTTTCGATTCCTTAAATATTAATCTTCAAATTTTTTAAAATATACAAGAAGATGGAAAAGGTACACTTATGATCAATTCAGTTTTCAAAATTTATTAGGTTTGATATTCCAAATTATCTTAGATCCAAAACAAATCTTTTATCATATACATTTATTAATTGAAGTGAATTAATCTTGAATATTGAGCGTATTGATAAAAACATAGTTACAATATGAGCATGATAATACATAACTTTACACAAATATAAATATGAAATATGATTATAGGTATATATTAAAATAAAAGTGTTGCTCTCTAGAGTGTATTGTAAGTCGACGACCCTTTGTTTGTCGTTTAGTTACAAATTGAAAGAGTATGGGAAGGAAGCTGCAATAAATTAGTAGATTTTAAAAGTAAAGAGACAACTAGTACTAAAAATTAAATTAAATTAGGAGTAATTAGATGAGGAATCGAGTCAAATTGCAGAGTTTACTAGACACCACGTGTTTGATCTGACCCAAAATCTTTGATTAACGTGCATGTAATCTAATGCTACGTAGCTAGCTAGTGGGCTCAATATTTCACAAATTTCAACCTTATTATATACTATATACATATAGTACATCTTTATATATAGGAGTATATTAAATTTACATGTACCTAATTACCTATCTTTATTCTTGATGGAGTAGAGAATAATACATATATCAGCTTGGTAAAAGAGAATATATATAAAGCAATCTGTTATAAGACTTGAGAAATTATTATATACCAACCTAAACAAATATATATATATATAACACTTGTATTAATTAATCATTATTTTGTTTAATTAGTCAACTACTTAACCTTAGTATTTGTTAAAGTAGTGATGTAAACGTTCCCTTTGAACTGTGCATAGTAGCTACTATACTGTATGTATACTCTAAATTTGTAATTAATTAATTAGTAGAGGGGGGACAAGATATAAAATAATAATGGTGTTTAAATATAAAAAAAATAGGAGAAGAGATAATAAGATAACATGGGCTTGCGTGCTTAGACTGACACCAAAATGGCCCGCAAAGGTTAATTTTCATAAAAATTAAATTTGGTTTAACCCTAAAATCTAAATCCCCTAGGGAACACGTTGAGGAGGACAGTATGGTCTCTCTCTCTTTTCTTACTAGTATACTTTAATTAATTCATAATTATTCAACTTCAAACTGATTAATTTTCTATATATTTATATATAGAATCTCTCTCTGTCTGTATTTATATAAGATAGAAAAACAAGGGTAGTAGTAGCCCACTGCTTTCTCCCATGCACTTGTCTTCATCACCTCCAACACTACTCCTTGAATGTTTTCTTGCATTCCCTATAATTTCTCTTATATATCCCTCTCCCTCTCTCACTCTCTCTCAGTACTTATAATTAAGTCTCCCACTACCTCCCTCCCTCGCAACATTAATCATCACCTTCAATTCTTATATACCTAGCTAGCTTATTAGGGTTAATACTTCCAATCACAACAACACCACCACCACCATCTCATCATTCATAATGTCGAGCAGAAGATCACGTTCCAGGCAGTCAGGAGCTTCCAGAATCAGCGACGAACAGATCGTCGATCTCGTCTCCAGATTACAACAACTCATTCCCGAGATCCGCAACAGACGTTCCGACAAGGTATATATATAAAGATCAACCGTTCAGATTCTTTTTTTAGTTAATATATATATATATATATTACTAGTGGGGTTTAATTGTTAAGAAGAATTTCATCTCAACCTTCTTAGCTGCTCTATAAATGAACACACTCAACTATTGCATTTTCTATATGTGGCCTTAAATTCAATCTCCTTCACAAGGGAGCAGAATTGAAGTAGTAGTTAGCTAGTCCAAAAAGGCCCACAATTTCCTCATTAATTGCACAATTTGTTATGTGGGACTCCGATGTTCCCCCCACCTCCACACACATTTCTATCCATATTTATATACTCCACATCACTATGCTTAATTAATTAATGAAGTAATTAAGTGTATAGGTATATAAGTAGTAATTAAGTAAATGAAATTTGTGTCCATATATATAGGTATCTGCTTCAAAGGTGCTGCAAGAGACTTGCAACTACATAAGGAGCTTGCACAGAGAGGTGGACGATCTCAGTGATCGGTTATCGGAGCTTCTAGAATCTACCGACAGCGACAGCGCCCAAGCAGCCATTATTAGGAGCTTACTAATGTAGTAATAATACTTTGCACCCTTTTCCCCTTTTTTTTCGCTCCCATCCTTCTTATGTAGGGTTTGGTCACTATGTAAGGCCAACTTACAACTTTTTTTTACCTATTTCTGTGCTATCATTTAATTTATGTATGCATATGCCAACCTTCTTTAGTTATCACATATATAAATATATATTATTAATTAAGCTAGCTAGACTACTGCTTAAACTACTTCAGTTCCCTTTTTGTTAATCTACAAATTAATATTTAGTAGTATTAATAAGTGTAGCAGCAATGGTCCTTTCGTTTAATTGTCTTATTTTACTTTGAAATGGGCTATGGAATGCTATGTTTTATCATTTGAATCATTAATATAGATATAGCTAGGGTTGGTTTTTCAATTATATATACAGTTTATAAGTCTAGTTAATTTCAAAACTTAGTACTTCATTTCATGTGATCCCTAATTCACCAAATTAAATTGCTTAATTAAGAACGTTATTCATTACTACTAGTAGATTACAAAAAGATAAAACAAATTTACTGAATATTTGCCCTATATATAAGTCAGCATTGGCGTGCACTATAAGTACTGTAAACCAGTAACATATAATTGACGAACTTGACATTATATAAATATATTATATATTAACGTAACTGGGATGGGCATGGCCTCAATTAATTTTTGTTGATAGATGTTGAAAATTACATTGTACCTACTTCTTGCAATCTGGGACTGCTTGTCTTATCCTCCCTTAAAAACATGGCCAAATGTTTTGTTTTATGGGAACCTCAAACCAGAAAAAAGTAGGAAGAAAAAAATGCATGCAAAATGTCGACGATGATTTAAGAGATTAGAAAAACAATATTACACATGCCGCATATATATTATTATTATTAGAAAAAAATATATATTGTTACTTTTTAATTAATTAATTAATCAATGTTGTTTATAATTAAGTTATAATAAAAGTGTCATTAAAAAGATGATGTTCTTTGGTTTTAAGTTGTCAAATATAGTGGCATTAAACATTTATCTGTGTTATGCTTGTATAATGACAATAGTGCGCAATATATAAAAATATATATTGTACATACAAAAATATTACTTTGCATAGATATATAGCTGCATGCAGATAAAATATATATCACGTATAACACACATACACGCACACACAAATATATATAGGTGTTAGGAACCACAAATGAATAATAACTTAATTTTATGCATGATTCTTCTCATCAAATCACGAGAGTACGTTAACTATTCAGGGATGAGAGAGGCCATACCTGGAATGAGAGGAGTGGCCGTTGGGTGCAACTGCGGCAGAGGCGGGTGACGGTGTTCGTCGGTGGTGTTGAGCGATGGACGAAACGGACACACAAAGGAATAATATAAGTATGGAGAGAGAATAGGATGATATAGAGAGGGGGAGGATAGAGAACCATACCTGGTTGGAGGAACACCGGGGAGGACGCCAGACGGGAGCCACGATTTAGAGAAAGAAGACGTTGTCGTGTATTTATAAAACATAATGACGGATCCACGATGGAACCGTCCGTCGTTGATCCGTCGTTAACTAAAAAAAATAATTCAAAATTCAAAATATTTGAAACAACGACGGATATGGCGTCCGTCGTTGATCAACGACGGATAATCCATCGTTAACGCTGCATTTTTTATTCATCATTGTTCTGTTGTTATATAAAGACGAAATTTTAATCCGTCCTTGATTCAGTCCGTTAATTTCAGTTTTTTTTTTTTTGTAGTGAAACCCTCAACTTAAATTCTATTAATACTTGTTAATTTCTCATAAATTTGTTAACGTGTATTGTGGGCTCACTAACTGCTATAAATAACTGATACTATTAACACACTTGTAGACAAGAGTGAGATCAAAGGAACAGATATTAAGCCCAACAATTGGACTTGATCATTATTTTTCATTACGGATGAAATATAATACACGAACAATATATTTGCGATCATGACATTATATTAGTTTGTTATATGTAGAAATTTAACAGGATTATTATATATAAAATTTACAAAATTATTTTACATCATTGCATTTATTATTATTTGTTGTCAGATATATATATGACTTAGTCGTTTATATATATTAAATGTGTATGATAAAATTGATTAATGTAAATTTGTTTATAATTAATTAACTCGAAATTGTATAAAAAATAATTATAAAATAATTGTACTATTCGATTTCATCATAACATTTGGTTTATAATCAACTAAAAATAATAATATTTATTTTTAATAATAGACTTGTACCTTTCCTAAATCCTAAATATTCACAAACTCACTTCTTATATATTTTAGAAGCTATTTGAATTTCTTAAAAAATTAGATTACATTAATATTAAATTACATACCCGTGTTATGGAAGACTCGAACCCAACACATTGTTTTGGGCATTAACCTCATTATCACTAGGCCAACACACGTACGCTAGCTATTTGAATTTTATTTACGCTCTTTTCTTCCTAGTTCGGGCAGGAACATTGGCGGGGATGTCTGGAAACCCCGGGAACAACAAGCGTGGACCTTTTTTGATATAGGCGTATTAGCCGATAATGGTCCAAACGACGACGATGAAGTCATCCCCATCCAAACCCCGAGGTGGCAAACCGGGGGGTTGACCTTCCTGAACCTGATATGGAGTTTGTAAAAGACTCCATGCAGAATAGGCTCCGTTTTTATCGAATGACCCGGAGAAAATCCGATGATTCGGATGCCTTCTTCAAAAAGTGTGACTAAGTCAATCATTCACAGATGGACAAAAAGAAGAAGTGAGAGGTCAGACAATGTTAATTGACATACTTCAAGGTGTTCTTTATAGATTATTTTATCAAAGAATAAAAGAAAGAACACTCAGGTATTCTCGAAAAGTAGATGCACTAAGGTGACCCCTAACCTAATCAGAATACTACCACGTATTTTTTTTTAGCCTCAGAAAAAACTACAGCCCAAAGAATCCTTTGATCAATCGCAGTGTAACATGGAGCTAAGGTGTCTTTGTTCCTTGCTCCTTAGCAGGTTAGTAGATAAATTCCCTAGCTATTCTATTTCACTCTTGAGTTGAGCTCCTCCTTATTTTTTTAAAGGTATAATCCATCGATTGGTGTATTTGATGAGGGAGTTCATTGAGTCCGTTAAGGAAGACTCTACCTTTGGGCTTGTCTCGTTTCCTTCAATATTTGTTTTTATCTTTTTATTTGTTAACTATTTGAATTTATTCATTTACATATAAATACCAATTTCTTCAAATTTATAAATTGTATCAAAATTTATGGACGCATTGACCATTTTCAATTATAATAGTATAAAATT
>JAPKLX010000034.1:270849-304786 GCA_026898415.1 Leonotis leonurus | reverse complement strand
ATTCTCGCAGTCAGTTGTTCAGTTGTTGCTCTCCGCATAACAGCCTGGAATTGTGGAACCACTTCAGTTGGTTGTTGACTCCTGGATTTGTGGAACAGAATTCCACTAGGCATAAGATTCTCAACCGCCTAGTAAGACTCGGTCTTCTCTCCATTCTTTGAGTATCCTTCAAGTCTTCAGATGCCAAGTCAGCCTTCCACGTGGTTGTGGACCTGGATGCTGAGTCACTGCCAAATCAGCCTTCCACGTGGCTGTGTACCTGGATGCTGAGGTCAACAACAGTTGTTATGTTGTGTCAAAAGCTAAGTCAACATTCTGCCTAGCACGACTTGGTCTCTACTCCAGCCTACATGTTGTTTCAACGTTGCCAAGTCAGCACTCCACGTGACTGTTGAGCTGGATGCCTAGTGCTCCACGTCATGCTGAGTTGGAGTCTCAGTCAGCATTCATGTGAAGAACACAAAAACACAAATGTTAGGTCAACACTTCAGATAACATCAAGACTTAAAAACCTAACAAAGACTATTGGGAGATAAATCATTTGAGTGCTTTCGAATGACTGAATAAAAATGTGTAAATTAACAAATATGGTAAAAACCCAGTTATTAATTCATATTATAGAATTAAGAAAGTGATTTTTTTTTATCATAATTTAAATTTATAACTATAAGGGCATAATTGTATTATTTTAAATTGAGAGTTATGAAGACAAATTCTATGACTATATTTAAAATTAATTATCGTTTTTTGGTATAGAATTATAAAATCAAAAGTTCAAAATATATTACTCATAAATTAAATACTTAAAGTTGGAAAAATAACCATGGAAAATGTACTAATTAGTACTACATCATTTAAGAAAGTGGAATGAAGATGTGACATCACATTTAATTGATAGCGTTTGCATAATAAGTAATACCCAAATAATTTATGCATGTTAATTAAGGAGTTTTCCATATATCATGCATTACATTGTTGCATGCGCCAGAACTTGCTATGCACGGGTACTAATCATAATCTAGAATTAACATGCACGTATCTTTTATTAAAATAAAATTGTGATGAGCAGTAGCAGTAGCTATAGCCTATAGATAGCTGGTAAATTTAAAACAAATGCAACGGCTATATATATGTGGTCCATCGAGCTGTTCCACAAATTGCTACTTTGAATTATTGAAAGAAATTAAAGGAGCTACCCAATTTCAAAGGATGCTGCATGCTATATAACATCAATCGGTATTAATTAATTAATTTGGAGGGAGTTAAATTACTAAAGGAAGACACGCACGCACACCACACTTTATAGTAAATTAATTAATCAAGTGTTAAAAAAGGATATATATGTACATGCATGTTTTATTCTCAAGCAACATGCATGTATATATTGTTTCTATAGTAATAGAAATAAAATTAGCTAGCTAGGGCATGCACGCCACCCATGCAAATACACAATAAAGTTTCCGATCAACAATCTAATCAATTCATTTCTCACTAAAAACCTGGGGCATCCTTTAGTATCTTCATATATGACCTTCGAACGTGCCTTCTTCATAAAACTTCTATGTCAACTAAAATTCGAGAGTATTACACTTCCCTCAAGTATAAGCTTCTCCTCATTACTTCGATCTCCCCTTACATCTGGTATTTCTCCTCATGTTTAGACAACAGACAGAAAAACAACTACTCTTACTGAAAACACGTATTTATTCCCTCATTAAATCCATAGACAGAAGAACATGGCAGTCAGTAGAAGATGGTTGGTATGTTCTGAAAGCTGCTGATGAACACGGAGATATTGTACTAACACCAACAAGTAGCTGGACTTGGGAGCAGGTCAAAGCAGCCACATTTGACGATCGTGCATTGAGTGTGATCTATGCATCGGTAGATACAAACATGCTCAAGTTGATCAAGAATAGTACATGTGCTAAAGACGCATGGGACTCCCTATAACGACATTGTGAGGGGGATTCTAGTATCAAACAGTGACGTTTGCGTATTCTCACTTCCAAATTCGAGAATATGGAAATGGACGAAGATCAAGATATCTCTAGCTACACAAAAAGGATACTTGACATCGCAAATGAATGTCAGGATCTAGGGGAACCCCTCAACAAAACAGTCCTTGTATCAAAAGCCTTTCGTACATTACCCTCAAGGTTTGATATGAAGGTAACATCTATTGAGACATCACAAATAGTTGTTGCGCTCGAGTTTACGGATCTCATGAACGCCTTCAAAACTTATGAGATAAACATGGAGGAGAAATGTACAATTAACAAGAAGAAAGTGGTGGCGTTCAGTGCGGGTACATCTTCCAGCAGTATGATTCTTGACATCAATGAAGTTAGCGAGACCGAAAAAGTGGAAGAAATCCATAAAGAAGATGATGTTGCCTTAATCACTAGAAAGTTTAATCAAATGGAGAGAAAGTTCAACCGAGGCAAGTCCACAGCAAAACCAAATGAACAAGATGCACCACCACGAGTTGAATACTAGTCACCATGGAAGAATGACGGCTTCCAACAAAAACCTTCAAGGAGAATGCCCACACACGAAGTGTTTAAGTATGACTCCTCGAAAAATAATAGTGTACAGTGTCATGAATGCAGGGGAGGTCGACGTGATAAGGAAAAGTTTATACTAAGGGGGAGTGTGATACTCTCAAGTGTTGAGCCGACATAGATGTTTTGTGAAAAAAGACAAAAAGGGAGAGATTGAATCAAGAAAACAAAAGGGCAAGAGAAGAAGTTTGTTCTTAGAAAAGTGCAGAATTGTTGCTGAGACAACACGGGTGGTGTAAAAATTTCCAACCGAAGTTCACTTCTTCCACTAGCACTCCTCGACAGTTTTGTTCCTATAAATGTGTAGAGATATATATTGAGGTGGATGAGGTAGTTCCTATATGCGGAACTGGTACTATTTTAACAACTGCTCTCCACATTTCACTACAACTATATCCACAAAGTTCTCCATGATCTTCTAGAGCTCATAACTGAAGCCCATTGAGCCCTATATATATGAGAAGGATATATGAAAGAGGCGAACCGAACTTGAGTATAATTGTGAGAGATATCTTAGAGAGGTTCGAGTCTCTACGAGTGTTGTACAGTATGACAAGACAACATTTCGAGTAACCTCGTAGTTTTTATGTATACAACTTTTGAGTCTCACATTCAAAGTTGATATTTTAGTTTGTGCAAGTGTATTTTTCATTTGCTTTTAAAATACACTGTAGTTTAGTAAAGAGTGTTGTTGAGAACTGAGGGATCTGTTTTGTAAATAATATTCATTTAATGATTTTTGTCCATACGGCTTGTGCGAATTATACATTATAATTCGCACAAAAATTTACACTTTGAGTTGTTTTTCTTTATATTTTCGTTGTTATTTTACTGAAGTGTTGAAATTTTACACATTGATGTTTATTTGCTGCATTTTTTACCCGCATATGTGCGTATTCTGATAACATCAAACACAACATTTCAGAAGCAATTGAGATACCGAATACATATAAATATTAAGAAAATAAAAGAGGAGAGTGGTTCATGGTTGTGTGAATAGCTAGCTGGGCCACGTAGGTCATTCCCCATCTTTTATTAGGCGCAGATGGAGAGGAGAGGAGAAGAGAAAGAGAAGAGAAGAGAAGAGAAGAGATAAAGGGAAGGGAAGGGAAGGGATGGGATTGGGAGAGAAGAAGAGAAGGTAGGCATATCGCATATGCCAAGATGCACGATAGGTGTTGGTGGTTTTGGTGGCATACTCTGCCCCCTCTTTTGGGACCCCATTCCTCTCATAATAATTCTTCTTTCCTCATACTATTTAATATTTATTACTACTATTTCATTTTATATAAATTCCTACTCCATAAAGTGATCCATCCATGAACAAAAGTTGATAATAGACAACACTCTCATTCCTCTCTTTATATAAAGATGATTAATATTTACATTTTAGGTCACGTACGAGTGATTAACAATGTGTGGTCTATACTATATAGGCCAGCATCATTACTTAATTAGTAGCATCCCTTCCTAGTAAATTAAATATGGGTTTAAATAGTATTATTCCTGCGTAACTTTATGCATGGCTGTTTTTGATCTTCTCTTTTCATTACTATATATTTATTAATAACATCATTTTCCAAACAATAATTTATAAATAGTTTGGGATCATAAATTTGATCAAGTATATACTTTAGATAAGGTATTCCCATAGCCCAATCTAACACAAGTCTTTTCTCAAAGTTTCTAAAATAAATAATATACTTTCATTATCTCATAATAACTATTTATTGATTTGTCCGATTATATTACACCCACACATACACATTTCCTACATTGTCGCAATCGATATATATGTGAGCAACAGTTTTGTGCTTTATTTCTTTCAATTGTTTTCAATCTAATCTAATCTTGGACCCCTCCAACATTTTCATCTATTCCATCCACATTTCATTTCAATTTCATCTTTACTGCATACATATATATATATATATATATATTTATTATGCTAACTTGCGCATATATAATTAAATACATATATATATATGTGTGTGTGTGTGTGTGATGGTATAGTATCAATTATATATAGGGCTGCGTTCTCATCGTGCACAGTACTTCATTAATTGATTAATTCACCCATATATCTAGGATATGTGATGTACATTTATTAATTAATCACATCCACATATAAATACCCATACTATATTATTATTTTCTTTGTAAAGTCACCCACTTCTACTTTTATACCCCAATGAGTGAAAGAATCAAACCTATGCAGAAAAAAAAAATGTCTGTCTGCAATTTCAATGACAACTGCCTATGAAGAAAAAAATGCATCCCACCTCATATATCCAACATTATTTAAGAAACTTACTATTGGTACTATATATATATATATACTTACCAATTACATACCTTTAGCTTGTAGCAAAAGTAAAATATTTGAGTATACAATTATATGTATATATATACATAAATTCAGCTTCCTAAGGAAAAATGAGGAATGAATCATTGTAGCTACACATACTATACAAAACACACGATCGATCACAATTTCTAGTATTTTTAATTTCTTGATAAGGTATATAAGCTATAGCAATGAGTGCATCTCCCTCCAACTGACCACAAAATTATTATTATTATTATTTTATTATTAATATTATTTGTTCCAGCTAGCTAGCAATGTTGATGCGGAATATATAGAGGAAAACTATACGTTATTGATTTTTGAGCCTACTTTTCACACAGACACACACACAACACGTTTCAACCTCTTTCTCCAAAAGAAAAAGAAAACAATTTTGATGATGAGTTGTGGATCACCTTCACACGCACTGAGCGTGCAGTAGGTGCAAGACAGTAGTAGTTTCATGTGATGACTTCATGTACTACTGAAATGGCCTTCTTCCACTCCAATTTCATGCTGCAGCAGCAAACTCCTCCTCCTCATATTAATCAAGAAGCAGGTCATGATAATGATCAGAGCCATCCCTCTACTACATCTCTACCTCAACATCAATTTCATGGTATCTTTCTACTTTCTATTATTTCTTTATTAATACAGGGAAATTATTTAAAATCAAAAGGATACTGCTGCAACTTTTTGACCATATTGATAAATCTTGAAAATCCCATTTCTACTTTTGGAAAAGAAAGTGTCAAAAAGCTGCTGAAAATAAGCTCCTTTCTTCCACTCAATGATTTTCATTAGGGAATTCCCTCAAAAAACACTTTTTTATGGTTTCTTGTTTGTTAGTTTCTATTAAGAAGAAATGGTTGGTATTATCAACACCGCAGGGGTGGCTTCATTGCTAGGGAAGAGATCAAGTGTGTCTTTCTGCGAAGAGATGAGTAATAATAATAATAATAATGAGATGAATAATCATCAGCATCCCAATGGGGAAGAAGAATTATCAGATGATGAAGGGTCACAAATTGGGGAGAAGAAGAGGAGGCTGAACCTAGAGCAAGTGAAAACACTAGAAAAGAATTTCGAATTGGGAAACAAGCTTGAGCCCGAAAGAAAAATGCAGCTGGCTCGGGCCCTCGGGCTTCAGCCCAGACAAGTTGCTATATGGTTTCAGAACAGGAGGGCCCGCTGGAAAACCAAGCAATTGGAGAAAGATTATGATCTTCTCAAGAAACAGTTCGAAGCTGTCAAGGCAGAAAATGATGCTCTTCAAGCACAAAACCACAAACTCCATGCTGAGGTCACGTTTCATTTCTTCTTTCCTTTAGTTTTCCTCTCTATTTTAAAATGGCACATATATATATATATATATATATAATTCTGCATGGTTTTCAGTATGTTGATTGTTGAGGTATACAGTATATAATTAGTATTTTGATGGAGTTATAGTAATTCAAAATGTCTCTTTGATCATATATATATATATATAATTGTAAGAAATGAAATAAAAGAAAATAAAAATGTGCAGATAATGGCGCTGAAAACAAGGGAGCCAACAGAATCCATAAATCTGAACAAAGAAACAGAAGGGTCATGCAGCAATAGAAGTGAAAATAGTTCAGAAATCAAGCTCGCCATCTCTAGAGCACCGGCGGCGGCCATTGACAGCCCCTTATCCACTCATCCAAACGGGCCGGGCCTATTCCAGCCCTTGGTGAACAGGCCTAACGTCGTGGCCCAGCTGTTCCAAAATCCATCTCGGCCCGAACTGAATGGCCCGAAATTGGACCAAAGTGTTAAGGAAGAGGGAGGTTTGTGCAACATGTTTTGTGGCATGGATGATCAGGCAGGGTTTTGGCCCTGGCTAGATCAACCCAATTTCAACTAAGTTTCAACTTTATATATATCTCTCTCATTAAGCCAGCCCAGTATTATTTTTCATGTTTAATCAATTTCGTGATTCAATTAATTAGTGGAGTACTTGTTTTTTATACTTTAATTAGGTTTTGGTGTACAAAGCAGTAGTAAAAGAAAAAGGATGGATCAGATAATTTCATGTGTTCGATATGGTGTACTGAAGTTAAGTATAATGTTGGGTGCATTTCTTTTTCTTGGAAGTAATATTTTTTATTAGTAGAGTATAATTTTGTGGTAGCTAATGGTACGTACTAGCAAATTCTCTTACTAAAGCCATTACTGTATATATACATATAATACACTACAGTATATACATATAACCTTTTTCACACAAACACAATTCGAGAATATTATAATTTACAACTAATTAATATATATATATTGATTTTCTCTTATGTTTTTGTAGTGGATATCCTCTGTGTCATTGATCAATATGTAGCTATCATAAGAAAAACCTATCAATCAATGAGAAAATATATAATATCCGAGGTTCTGTTTTTATTTAATTTTTGTTTTGTTGAAAATGGCTTATTGAGATAGATGAGGAGAGAGAGAATGAAGCACACATCCCAAGGAGAGAGAGAGAGAAGATGCCAAAGTGATATATATGTATGTAAGAATTAAGATTAGAAAGAAAACAAGAAGAGGCAATTGTGGTGAAGGCGACATGGATCGACTAAAGCTTGTAATTTACTTCTTTGCTTGTGGTGACAAGTGACAACGAAATGAAATGGGCATCGAATCTTTACACAAAATAAAATATACTACTAGCTTCTAATATATATGCAACCACCACACTTTTTCAATTTGGCTTCGAGTTTTTTCCACTATATATATATATATATTCTTTCTCTTCTTTTAATTAATTATTTCATTGTGCCTTAATTTGTTTTCGCAACTATCATGCATGTGACCCTTTACTGTCCCTTCCCAATTCAAACTACCTAGATCTCTCTTTTTTCACAATTACTATATATTAAAGTTGTACAAAAATCAAGGTTTTAAATTCATTTACTGTATATTTTGAAGTAAAATTTGAATAGCAAACAGCAAGAATATGACCCTCTTATAGTACTTTGTTCCGGATCCCTTGTCTTATACAGTTGTAATATCACTGCACGTACCTCTTTTCTTGTTTTTCCTTCTACACTTCCTTCAACTTTTATTGTTTTTATTAGTGTGTATATATTTATAAATTAATGACAGCAAATAATGAGTAATGTAGATGGAAAGTTACGAAGAATCGATCTGGGATCATGTGCACATGCTAATACAAAATTAATGGCTGGATCATATCATGAGAGTTTCAGATGAGACGCCATCTCACGAAATCTAATCAATTAATTAATTAATGCTATTATATATTATAATTTAATTATTTAAGAGAAAGACTCTTTAAGTGGTCACATGCATTCTGTTGTCATGCCATTGGCCCATTGCCAGAGATAAATTAATTATGCCCACTCTATCTGCATTAATATCTGTTTAGGAGAACTATATCTTCACAAGATTTACCACTACGACCTTAGCTAGATTGGCAGTATGTATAAAAAAATTACAACATGAAAACTAATATATATATATATATATATATAGTTGCATGCATGAAAGGAAATAACGTAATACGGAAATTTATACTTGTGACAGCCCTCCAAATTAACAACTAGTAGTAAAATGCATGTGACTAATATTTAAATATATTTAGCGATTAAAAATTTATAATAATGAATGATTTGTATAGGATGCCAACATGAGGAGGGCATGTGGTCGCCTGAGTTAATTATTTGGAGAATCATCTCATTTAAATTTCATATATATATTTTTCACTGTTGGAAAGATTAAAGTACATTGACACAAATATAAAAATATGTGTAAAAAGTGATGGAAATTAAGATGAAGTTAAGGCGCGTAAGAGCAACTCCAAGGGAGTCATCAAACCAGACATCAAATGGTATAACTGCCATTTTGATGCCTCCAAATCAAAAAATTGAACTCCAACCAAGACATCAAAGGGGGTATCAAATTTGGTTATTGTCTTTTGGGCATCAAAAATGAGTCTCAAACAGAGAGACACCAAAAACTCCCGGGAGTTGCAACAGTCTTGCAACGGTCTGATTTCAAAGCAAAAACAACGTTAATGAGTGATTTTATGATGATTTGGGTTGGAGTGAATGAGTATCAAATGGGGTATCAAAATACTGTAGCAGTCATCAAATGGGTGTTTTGATGCTCCATTTGATGATTATGCCTTGGAGTTGCTCTAAAGGGCCAATCAAACTCAACAAAGATGGATAATGCATGCAGGCTTACTTTAAATGTTGCAATAGAACTTACTTAATTTAAAGAATTGGGCCAAGTGGCTATGATAAGAGAAATGGTACTCTGTTTAAATTACTCTTTAACAAAAGATTGTCTTGGCCCATTCCATTTTTCATCATTACCTATTCATAGATTAACTCGAGCCTTTTATAAACACTTATAAAAATAATTCTAATAAATTTAAATTTGGAAGAAGATTTCTATCCACATCATGTATTTGAGTTGGACTATCTAAGTTCATATGATTTGGATTTATTTCTTGACCACCAGAAAATAAATGAGGGTGAGAGTTTATAAAAGTTGTACCCAACCCAGTAATCAGTAGCCCAGAATCTGCCACGTCAGCTCGTCACAACCACTGAAAAATCCAAGAACCAAATCCCCAAAACAACTCTTCAACAATTGCTCGAAATTCTTGAACGGATAATACTAATTAAGCAAGGCCATGGCCGCCACCGCCACCGCCGCCAGCTTCGGCAGCTGCCTATCCTTTTCAAGGAAGCTCCCCATCACAATTCCCGGTGTATCAGTATTATACACGAGCACCTCGAAATCCCGTCGGTCGCTAACCAAGCTCCACGTGTCATCCTCGAAAGCCACCGCCGCGGCGAGCAACAATAACAAAGAAACCATCTTCTTCGACGGCGGCGCTCACTACGGCGATCTGGCGGCGAACCTCCTTCTGGGGTTCACTCTGCTGTGGCTGCCGCTCACACTGGCTGCCGTGTTTCGCGCATTCTTCCTGAGGTACCGATTTACTAACCTGCGCGTGACGGTGATATCGGGGCTGACAGGGCAGGACAGGAGCGACTTCTCGTACGAGGTAGTGAAGGATGTGCAGGTGGTGCCCAGGTTCATCGGCGAGTGGGGTGACATTATCATTACCTTGAAAGATGGAACCAAGGTTGATCTGAGGAGTGTCCCCAAGTTTAGGGAGATTGCTAGCTACTGTTTGGCCATGGCTACGCCTGATCAGCCGTCTCTTGCTAAGGAAACTGCATCCTCCAAAGGCTTTTGATTTTTTTATTTATTTAACTTCAATATGTTGTGTCAATTTTTCTGATACATGTGTCACTATGAGGCTGAATATTAATTGCACCCTTTCTTTTTAAATCTTGTTTTGGTATATGATTGTAATGTGATGCAAGTGTCTAGAAATTTGTTGCACTTTCAACTCTAACAAGAGGATTGTGATTCTATAGCTGCCTGCCGATTGATCTCCTAAGGAATAAAGGATAGCCAATACTCAAGGTACTGTTTCTATACTACTCTTACTTGTAGACTGTAGTGGTGTCTTATTCAATTTCTTTTTTCTTTCAAAATTCAAAATAAAATCACAAACAAAATTAAGTTTTAGATTTGATATCTTATCTATAACTCATTGACAAATGAAATGAGTTAATTAAGACCTTCCTCTGATGTTGTTTAGCTGCTTAAATGCATTAGTGCTAGAATGTGTGTATATATCCAGGAATATAATCAAACACATTCAATGCAACATATTCCCAAGATCAAAGAATGATGCAAGCCTTGAAACTTTCAATATTCATTGAGTAATAGCTCACTTCCATTTTATTTGTTTCAAAATTTTCAGGTCGCATACTAATAAATATTTTATTTGTTTTTTAATTGTTTCATAAACTATTTTTACCGTTAACATTATCCCAATAAGTTAATGAGACAAATAAAATGCCCAAAATAATAAATGAGACCATTAAAATAGAACGAATGAACAAATTAAATTATTTCATGGTGGAACTAGAGCTGGCAAAATGGGCCTGACCTAATGGGCCGGCTCGGGGCGTCCGAGGTTTGGGCTAGATTGGGCTTGGAAATAATAGGCCCGAAAAAAGCGGGTTTTTTTGGCCTGCCCAGATAGCCTGGCGGGCAAATCAAGCTTCGGGGCTAAAAAGCCCAGGATTTTTGGGCCAAAAAGCCCGCCAAACAAAATATATTATTATTATTATTGATTTTCAAAATACATAGAATGTTTTGGTGAATTGCATTTGTATATTTGATGATTAATATATAAATAATACATGTATATATTAATATTAATATTTATATAAATATATAAAAACACATTTACATATAATTGTTTAAATGTAAGTCTATTTTGTATAAAAATTAAATTTTAACATAATCTTTAATTTTTGTTATAGTGAAATTCATTAATCAAGTTCTAGACTATTAATTTATTATTTTTTATAATATTAAATATTTATCTTGATTTTTTATATATAATAAAAATGGACGGGCTTAGCCCGGTGGCCTGATAGCCCGAATGGAGCTAGGGCTGGGCTGCAATTATAGAGGCCCAATGAATTTCGGGCCTGCCTGGCCCAACCCGAAAAATATCATTTAGTCCGGTGGGCCGGGCCGGGCCGGCCCGACCCACTACTTTGCCAGCTATAGGTGTAACAATTTTTATTGTATTAATAAGATTATGACATGAGTTGTGGTTAAGGTTCAAGATTTATAGTATATATAGATAAAAAATATATTTTATATCTTAAACATTAATTATGACGCGTGTCATTATCTTATTAATGTGATAAAAGATGTCACATTATTAGGCAATAGAAGATTTGAACTGACGGACGGATTATATATTTAAATAAAAATAATATTTAATACTCTATGCATCCCACTTACTTCGACACATTTTATTTTTGGCACATATACTAATATGTAGTTATAATGATTTTGTGCTTTGAAATTTAGCAAACAAGTAAATGTATCTAATTAGGATAATCCAAAAAAAAAATGTTTCAAATAAATGTGAGGAAGGAAGTAATATCAAATCACATCATAACATCCACGCTTTTATCTAATCTATTTTTTGTTTTTTATAGTAGCAACAATTTTCTCACCTTAGGAGGATTATCAAATGTATCAAAATTTTTGCATAAGAATAAAACAAAACCCTTTTTTAATCTGACATAAGCTCTAATAATTGTATTTTAATATAATTAATCCTTTTATTGAACATTCGTAATAGAAATGATGAGAGAACATTAAAACTTTTGAAATGTGGGCTGGTGGGCTTGGTGGGGTCCAATAAGACAGTATTGGGCCATGAATATTAGTATTTGCCAATTACAAGAGTCCAATATATGTCAGTAAGGCTGTTTGAAATGGACCACACCCATTCAAAGATGCACAACTTGGATCCATTTCTTTTCGTACAATTTTGCTGAGATACAAAAAGAAAAAGACAGGTCAGTCCTCTAAAACTAAAAGAAGAAAAAGAGAGAGAGAGGAATTTTAGAGTACAGATACGGTTTTGTGTTTGTTCTGATAATATACGTACAAAGTACTTACTATACATGATCATCTTTATTCAAACATGTACCATGTACTTCAACTATACAATTATTGCACCAAATCATATTAAGTCTTCTCCTGCAAATCAGACACACAAACTCTAACTTTCTCATTTCTCAATGAAAATCTAATACTATACCAAAATTCCAATCTCTCTTAATTCAGAAGCAGAGCCACCTCATAAGATATAATTCAATACATTTCAAACATGTTAATTATTTAAGTGTGTTTGTTTCAAGAACCTTCTAAGTAATATAAATAGAATGTACTTTAGATTAGGAAAAAAAGAAAGAAAAAAATAGGAAAATGGTAGTATGAAGTAGGGAGGGGGCAAGAGGAAATAAAGGAAGTATGAATGGGGAGGCATAGGATTCTCTAAAATACCCGCTTTTAGTCAGGAGAGCGTTTGTTTGCACATAAATAAAGTTACCAGTAGAAACTAGAAAGCGAATATCAAGTGAAAATTTATATATACACACACTACTACTAGTCTATTTCTTTTTTATGACCTTCAAAAGTTTACTCTGATGGCACCAAATACATTCACATATATAATAAATTAAGCTAATAAACATTATATAGGAATTTCGATTGATTTCTACAAAATTAATTTAATAAGGAGTACTATTTAGACCCCAAGTTTTCAAGATTCCCCACACGTGGGGTCTTTCTTCTTTCCTCCTTCAACATTGTGGGATTAGGATTTCTTTTCCCTCTCCTTTTACAACGATGCATTGCATGTTATAAATACATATAAAGGCCGGCCGCAAAAGATAAATCCAAGGAGAAAAGAGGTGTGTAAATGAAATCTACACCTTTTTATGCGTTAAAACATACTATCTACATACCTACCAATTCTTGAAATATACATATACTAATGGAGCATGAAAATTAAATTGAAGTTATATATATAAAAATATAGATTTGCTCTTGAAGAATAAAAGTTTTAATTTAATTTTAAAATTAAATAATTAAGATATAATTTAATATGAATTAAATAATAAGATATTAAAACAATAAAAATTAATAGCATGATGACTTATCTACTCCGTGTCAATTATATAGCATTACTACATAATACATGAGCATGTTAATTATATTTACCCACTGCAATAGAGATGTTGATATATGATACAGTGAAATGTGAGTGAGGTTGCAGAAATTGGACAATGAAATAGTATTTTCAAAAAAGAGAAGAACGCATAGAAAGTGGAATAGTAGTCTTGTCCACTGTTGTGTATATTTATTTATGTTGGTAGGTATTTGGAAAATTGAATTTATTTAATTATTTGTAGGGCAAACTAGTATTAACTTTCTTTGATCTTAATCATTGTTTCGCCCAATCTTTGTGTAAGGTCCAACTTAATTTAGTGTAAAGTCGAAGAGGAGCGTAACTGGGGATCTATTTTTCTTCTTTATTTTTGGGGCCCTTTATATATAAATGTATTTTATTAAATGGGATGATGAAAAGAGTTTTTGCACAAACTACTTATACACACACGCACACGCACTTACTACTTCATTACTAGAGTCCATAAATTTTAACAATTAAACAATATTAAGCAAGCCGCCCTAATCACCTAAATTCTTTCGTCATGTCCCATTTCTTACTAAAACTTACTATTATATATATAATCCTATTTAATTAATTTAGTCAGTTTTTGTAAGCTTTTTCAGTTTGACTGGACTAACTAGGATATTTCTTAGGACCGGATAAAAACTAAGGGTGTTGGGTACGAAGATAGATAATATTAATAATATCATTTCATGTTTGGTAGATAAAATGATTTATTTCAGTGGTTCGATATAAAACTTAGACCCGTTACTATTCTACTATTTTAGAGCTAATATTTATCATTCCACATTGAATATATTATTTATGTTGGTGTTATAGTAATACTATTTACACTAAGGGCATGTTTGGTAGTCAAGATAAGATATAGCATGATAAGATTAAATTTATATGGTGTATAAGGATTATTTTAATATCACCCCTTCCTTATGATTAAAATATAGGGGAAAATGATGATTTTCACACGGGCCTAATGTTTAATAACGGGCCGACATATTAATTACATTTGCTACCAAACACATGATTAGATAAGATAATTTAATCTAATCATATCATATTTTGCCTACCAAATAAGGCCTGATAATAGTTAACCACCTTCATTGTAACCAATAAATAGTGATGCACATTTGCAAATTAAATCAAACATAAAAAATCATTAATACTGTTTACACTTGATTAGTTAATAGAGGTTAAGATAGTTTTGAGTCATTCTTACGTACGTGTGCTTAATATATATAGTTGCACACATGAACTCAAATTTGTACCATCTCAAAAAAATAAAAACTAATTTGGAGCGTTACAAACTTATTTACTTTATGATATATATATATGGCTTGGTATTTACTGGATTTTAAATTTTTTTAGTGGGGATTACTCTTATTTTGAAACTCTAAAGCCAGTCTTTAATTACATTATGAAAACAAATAAAAGTTAATGACTTCACGAAACTATTTATCCTTTCTAACTTTAATCAATGTTTTAAAAATTGGATTAGTCATCGCACCGGTCTTATAAAAGAGTCATTAGTTCAACTGATTGAACCGTTTTAAAAAATCGGATAACCCATAATATATATATATTACACTATTATATTTCAAAATATATGGATATGAATAATTAAATAAAATTTGTATAAAAATCAAATTTAATTTTACAATTTTTTACATTTCATGAACTAATAGTTATTAATTATTAATATTGTTAACAACTATAAATATACAACAAAATAATATTTTAAAAATTTATGTGAAAAAATATTGTAAAATCAAATAAAAATTATTACTGTCTTTTATAATAATTTTAAAGTTTAATAATGATAATTTTAATAGTTTTTTATATCAAATAAAAATAATAGTAGTTGGAGTTTTAAATATTTATCTAAAATAAATATAATACTATATTAAGTTTAATAATTAAATTTCAATGCAAAAATCTCTTATCTAGCTTAGACGGTTACAAAATTTGTTTATGTTATGTGAGGTAAAGGGTTGAATCCCAACTTTTATTTAACATTTTTTCTAAAAAAAAAATTAATGAACCGGTTCTAGCCAGTTTTGACCGTTTTTAGCGATTCGCATTGGGTCATTTGAATGACCCCAAAATAATATAATCGGACCGATTGCTTGACCAGTTCATGATTAAACCGGTCGAATCGGCCGGTCCGATTCGGTTTCCAAAACAGTGGCTTTAATTTACCGATCATTTAAACGTACTTTTGCTTCCTACTTTTCGTTTATTTTTTGGTATATATATATATATATGGATCTTTGTTATCTCACTTTCACTTTTCGAAATCTGAGGTCACAAAAATATGAATGGACTAGCTAGCTACAAACAACTACAAATTGAGAACCCAATATTTTCACATATTCAATTGTATAAAATTGTCCTTTTAATTTTTTTTCTTCATAAAAATGAACTTTAATTAAAGATGGGGATGATTTTTCTTTACGTAAAAAAATATTATAATGATTTTTCAAACGCTAGCTAGCTCAAAATATATAATAGAAAGGAATGGTTCTTTGACTAAGTTGTTGAAATTAATTATCACAGCACTCTTTTGAGGTTTTTAATTAATTGGTTTAGTAATGTGCAGTAAAAAGGTCCACGTGTTTTAATCCCAAGATTGTGGACACGTGGCATGTATCTATTCGTTGAATGGACGCGCTAATTGTGATGATGATATGTAGAGAAATTTAGAAAAAGAACAAGGCATTAGTATAGAACTATTTATATAGTAACATTAAGCCCCCACCTCACTCCATATATATCAATCTATTCTTGGGAACTTGGGCCTCACTTTGCTCCACTCTTGCCACTAACCTTTTCTTCTATCATAATTATACCCACATATAATATGGGGTAACTTCTATAATAACCATTTTGTTATTAAACCCAAATAATAGCCACATGTATAAAAAAACCATAAATCTAGCCTTCTATGTCTATAATACCCTCCATCTAATTAATTCCTTCAAAATACTACAGAATTTAAAAATAAAATTTGGTTTATAATTAAATACTATACCCTACCATATGAACCCTAGGCATGAATCTATAATAATAATTTATTTTACAATACGAACCAAATCAAGTTAGTTATTAGATTATGAGCAGTTATTCTTCAAAATATATATAATGAATAAGTATGTTAATTTAATTAATGAAAGGGCAATAAAGGAAAAATAAATACAGAGTGGTTACTATTTTATTATTTTTATTTGTATGGTTATTTTTTGTGTTTTGAATATTAAAGTGGCTAGTTTAGCCTATTTCCCCTATAATATATATATATATATATATATATATATATGTGGTGTTCCTTATGCTTATCAAACAGTACCACTAGCTAGCTAGCTCATATAGTAAAAAGATGCAATATTTCATGCATGTCACCTGTCATGGCTTATTTACCCCACACTAGTTTTCAATACTATGCAATCAAGAATATATATATGTGTACATCTATACTTGATCGAGTTTATTGCATAATTAAAATGGAATAAGCTATGATATTCGAGATCGGCTCATTAAAATACTCCTGATGAAAGAAAGTATACATGTAATGGAAGAAATGGAGTATGATCATTTCAAATAAATGAAAGAAAAATTAGGCAATGGAGAGGAAGAAATTAATGATCCTCGTTACACAATCGAGTTCTTGTTTCCAGTACACTCAAACAAATAGCTTCTTTGTCCAGAGCTTTAATTCGATTTTTAAATTCGTTGTTGAAACTTTTGCCTTTTTGTTTGTTGGTATAAACCCAAGGATTGTAAAGTTCATTACATGAAAATTTTTCGAAAAGAGGTAGAGATATCTTTCTTTTTAGCATTTCCACAAAAATGGATAGGAACCTCCAAAGGAGGCCAATAATTAACATTAATATTTCTCTATAGCTATAATATAAACTAAATATTGAATGAAAATCATAGCATATGATCTCTATATAGTATATACTACCTTTAATGCTAGCTTTGCCCTACCATCTGTGAACCTAAAATCATTCAAATGCAATCTCTTGTGCTTTAATTTCTTTTTGTTATATATCCAGCAGTTTGAGAGAGGCTCCTCCTAAAATCATATCATTCTCATGTATCAAATCAATATTCAGTTTCATCATGAATTTAAATGCTCTTAGCTTTTTCTTCTCTTTTTGTTATAATTATATAGAATAATAATTAGCTAGGGTGCCCCATTTAAATACAGAAAGATTATGAAAGTACGTTGATTAATGTTTCATGTTTCTTCAATGTTTTGCACCGCTGTCGTAACCGTGAAAACGAGCAATCAAACTGCAAATAACTGCATTCAGATTTATGATTAGGGTTTTCGGCTCCCATATAATCATGACCGCTTTCAAAAAAATTAAACAAATATTGGACACATATATCCTTACCTATATAGTAGTACACATTAATTTAGACTCAAATGATGTAGTAAATTAAAGTTATATTAGTGAATGTAGACTTTGATCATGAGTAATATTATCGGGCACACAATCTTTGGATAAAATTAAGCTACTATATCAGTACTTACATGCAAGCTTTGACATGTGATTAAGGTTGATTAAGACATGGAGTATGAAAGAAAAGCAAGGAAGTTATTTTCATAGGAGAAGAAAATCAGCATTTAGTGTGAGTGGACAATAATTAGTTAAATTAATAAAGTAGATATTGTATGAAAAGTAGAATAAATAGGGTGTAGAAAATAGCAATCTTTAACATAGGGTTCCATTGTAATCCATATGTTTACAGTCTTTGAATTTGAAGGCTGGCTTTGTGGGACAAAGCAAACGCCGACCTTTCACTCAATAAATCTTACACGCACTTACCTTTTTAATGTGCTTACTGATCAGATTCCCTCTTTCAATATCACTACATTTATGTTTCTGTATATATATATATCGTCTAAACAGTCAAATATTTCTTAATGTCTACTCAAGACAGAAACTTTAAATTTATCTTTGAAAAAATAGGATTTTAATTTATTAGGTTGGAAAAAGAAATGTTATTAATTAATACTAAAGTACTATGAGCGAATAAAGATTAATATAAATCTGCGGTTTGCACCCTTATACATGAAACATATACTCCCTCCATCCCATTAATAACGACCCATTTTCCATTTTGGGACGTCTCACTAATAATGACTCATTTTTTTTATTGGGTAAAAAAATTGCACATGAGATGCTTTTTACTTTTTGTGTAATAGGCAAATATTAAGCTTCCTTGGTAGTCGTGTATAAAGTAAATGAGTCGTTATTAGCGGGACGGAGAGAGTATATAAATGCAGGATGTATTTGAGCTAAAATTCAAGCGTCGTCAAGTTGAATATTTGAAAATTCAGAAAATAGTTTTATTTTAATATTTATTGAAAAAAAGAAGAAATGATGTGATTTGAACCTTAGATCTGGTTGTTTATAGAGTAAGATTTGCATGGATTAAAATGTTCATATAAATAAATACAATAAGAGGAAAATCATTTTTAAATTAATTGGCATATCATACTTACTGGGTGTTTGAGTGAGCTAATAAACTCCTTAATTAAAACAGTATAATAAGTTGTGAAAATAGCTCTTGGAGTTTATAAACTGTTCAAAAAATAAGTAGCTCAACTCAATTTATTTTTCCATAATCTTATAAGTCGCAATAAAATTACATAAATAACCCTACAATATTTTGTTATTATCATATTTACCCCAATCTTAACACTTTATAAACTCTTAGGTTAAAAAATCTTATAAGTTATTTAATTAAAATAAATTTAATCAAACACCCTCTTAATTAATTATCATTTACAAGTGATTAGTTGGTAGATTACATTTCGTACATACCTAAGATATATTTTACATTACAAGAAAAGCAAAATGGAGCATTAAGTAAATTTAGTACTATTATCTCATATATGTATCATGTGGTAAACATATGATTGTTCCGATTTAGGAATTGGAGAGAAGTAGATTTTCTTTTGCATGTGACAACCCCCAAAAATAATCAGCTTTTATTAGATTTATTATTTGTAATTTCTAGCTAGCTATAATTGCATGGACCTAGCTAGGGAAATATATTAAACGTGTGCTTTATCAGAAGTTGATTAAGGTCGCCATGCATATAAATTTAGATTGTGCCCTCACCATTAGATTGTTTAAGAATTATCAAGAAAAAATGTTTCTATTTTAAAAAGAAACACAATAACAAGAAAGAATAAATGATTCACAACAATCTAATATGATCCAATCCCAATAGTTACTATATTCACGAATCACAACTCTAAGCGAGACATAGAATACATGGAATATTCAAAAAAATATAGAATACATGGAATATTATATGACATGTATTCTTTCTGTGTGTGTGGAGGGAATTATCGTTGTCAAGAAATAGACGAATGAGACAGGCAATATCGAAATAGGAACAGAAGTATATATATATATATATATATAATAATAATAATAGTAATAAATATAATAGATGTAGTAGCTGTTTAATTTGGCATGTAGCAATTGGGCAGAGGGGACCCACCATTCCAACAAACTCAAAAAGATGGACATGACATAACTCAACAAGCAGCCCCTTTCCTTTTCACGCCACGTGTCTTCCAATTTTTGTCCAACTGGAATGCTATGCCATGCCATGCCATGTCCCACTCTTTTAATTTCACTCCTTCATCTATCTCAACTAGCTCAAGTCGTATTTTATTTTGGACTTGAGTTATTTTTTTTTAGAACATTTTTATTAACTACATCCATCAATGACTTTATCATGATCTAATCCTCAATTAAAATATTTATTTATCTTTCCTTCGTACACACAATTCAATCTTCATCTTATTTATACTCCCACAAGTGACATTCACTTGACCTAAATATTTATTTGTTTTAATTATTATATTAGTCATAATAATATTAAATGTATTTATAAATTTTAATATATATATATATATTACTTTTAAATTTGAATGTAAAATAAAATAAATTACCATGTATTTATAGACATAGAATATAAAAATTATAATATTTAATAAATTAAGAGTACATGCATCATGCAATTACAAATGCATACAGAAAATTAAATAAAAATTAAATAAAAAGTGATTACAAATTCAAAATTTATTTTTTTTAATATTTCAAAATCATTAAATATTAGTAATATATACTCCCTCCGTCCCCAACTAGCTTGAGTCGTATTCCTTTTCGAGTCGTCCCAACTAGCTTGAGTCATTTGATTTTTAGGAAACATTTATTACACATACAAGTTTAAATAATATATATTTCTATCATCACTTTGTACTTTAAATATACCCTCTTTAACTCATTAATTCTCGTGCCGAAAAGAAGTGTCTCATGCTAGTTGGGACAGATGAAGTTAATTTATACAAATAATTAAATTACATCCAATTAAAAGGTGACATGTGTTGTGACATTGGAAAAGTTGAGGGTTGGATGACAACCCTTCTAACTTGAAAGTGATGATTTTTTATTTAATTTTAAATTAGCAATTTTTGTCTTATTATTTTAAACATAAACTCAACCTACACTCATTAATTTTCTAATTTTCGTATCGATAATAAGTGTCTCAAACTAGTTGAGACAGAGGGAATAACATAATACTGTTGCTTGCTCATTACGTACATAATTCAAGATATTTTATTATATATTAATTATTCTATAATTATAATAATTATAAGTAATTAACATCAACATGTACTAAATAAGTCTTTAATATGAAAAACTAAATTGTAATACTCCTATTCGTTCCTTCTATTTTATTAATTCTTTCATTATTTTATAACACCTATTTCCTACACTAATAATTACATATATAATGCTGCTGCCTAATTCTTCCTCGCTTCATCATTCTCCATCATATTTTTTTTTAATTTCATTATAGAATCATAACCAATTCTATTTATTTTCTTATGCACATAATTATTATTTAATGTTATAGCTAAATAGTTATAGTATTTCATTCGTCAATAAAATGATATTGTTCATTTCAACTTAATAGGTATTTTAAGAAAGTAATTTAATTAAGTTAAATTGTATTGTGTTTGAGGAGTACTGTTCACCCGCTCCGCCACGAGTACTGTTTAATATGTTCACGGATGATGTGATATTGTCACATCATCGTACGACTCATTATAAATTATATTTTTATTATTATTTTATATTCAATAATGTTAAATAATATCATTGTCAATAAACCATAGTCGAAAAGTGAGAATTAATATTTTATTAAAATTTTAATATTTATGTACGAGGCATGTCATATTGTTCGTGATAAATTAAACTGATCGTAATAAGGATCTCTTTCTTATTATACTAACTAATATTAATAAATCTTGCTAAATTAGGATGAAGTAAATTATAATTAATTCCTTTAAATCGGTAACAAAATAATTATAACTTAAAATTAATTTTAATATAATACTTCCAAGGGATCCATAGATCTAGACAATCTCCCTTGACTAGGTTAAGTTTTCCAATGACAATTGGCCGAAAGGAGTTCCATGATGTAGCTGGATGCAAATAAGCCATTAAAACACAAATAGAAGCTAATAAATGAGGACAGACCACATGATTTTGTACCGATCAACTTTGAGCTGACGAGTAAGGATTGCTCTATCTTTGAATCTCTTAAGAAATGAGTTTTTTCAAACCCCGCCTTATTAAAAAGGAGTAGTCTCAGATGTTCCCAGTGCACTCTATTATTAGCTCCTATTTTGCTCAATTAATGCGTCATTTCTCTAGCAATGTCAACGTATAATATTTAATTATAGTTATCATATAAAAATAATTTTATTTGGTCGTTTAATTGCATATATGTTTAGCTAAATAAGGTTTTGTAGCATAGGATGGTAGGTTAATCATGATCTCCAACAACTTTGATGAAAGTGGAATATGAGTTATATATATATTTTTGCACTGTCCTCCTTAATCAATTTATTACAACTTACACACGACTTTGCATAAAAAAAATATATAGCAAGATTGAATTTTGAAAATAAGAATGAAAGAGAGTGGAGGGGCTGCCCTAATTGATGAAATGTCCAACTCCTTACATATATACCAATGCACAACTTTAGCTTTTATTATTTGTCTTTGAATTATATACCTTATTGGCCGGCTATGTCATACCCCACATTCACATTACTTAATTATACTTAATTTTAATTAGGCCGCATAATTTTGTGCTATGGATAGAGACATACATATATAGTGGTTAGGTTTTGTGTCGCTTTTTTTAATTTATATATAGACTAGATTTTTAATATCTTATCACTAGCTATATGACAAATCCATTTGTACTATTGTACATCTTGATTAATGAATATTGATGAGAGTGACAATTCCTTGCTATTGGTGACTGATTTCAAACATATGGGATTTACAAAGTTTACCGCTTTTGAATTTCTTAAATGATGTATTGTTTGTGTCTCGATCATTATGTTAATTGATTGATGTTATGAATTTAATAAATGGTATGAAAATTTCTGGATCTTGACCTGTAATTCAAGTAAAGGGAAGATAATAAATACTACGAAATGAAAGTTGCATTAGAGTCACAAAATAATTATTTAAAAGCGTTTATGCAAGAAATCAAGAAAACGGGGGCTTTAAAAAAGAAAGGAAATAAAGATTTGTTGTATTAAGAAACATTTAAGAAATTTATTAATAATTAGGAATGAAAACAAATTAATTAACGGTCATGCTGCATGCTTAATTTTCCTTACGCGGCAGACAAATTTGTTGACTTCAAAGTCATTTTTTAAATCCGAAGCTATTCGTTTTTATCCTCACTTCAAAGGATAAAATAGTAAATTGCCTTTTTAAGTCATCAAGTTCCTAAATTAATGACTTTTTTCAGTGTTCTGGTTACTTGCGGTCGGCTCCACATTATTTTATTATATAGTTGAACGTGAGTATTAGAAGATTCTTGGGCAATAAAATTTGAAATTCTCTGGCTAAAAATAAATTATTGTCATGTAATTAACTAGGGAAATATACAGTCTCCTAACAACTAACAAGTTACTGTTTACTAATTATTTCAATAAAACGGTGCAAATTAAATATTTTCCTACTGATTTCTACAACAAAATTTATTGAGAAAAATTGCATGAATATTAATTCCTTACCATTCGCCGATCCTAGATATGCAGTGTGAATATTTTCTTCAAATGTATATAATACAAAGTACTATTTGTGGTAATTCTATGTCTTTCTTAAGTTCTCAATATGGATATCTCGAGTTTTTACCTCAAATTCATAATTTTAAAATGTGAAATGAAAAAAAACAAATATTTTGATATTACTACATTCGAATGTTAGACAGCACGATTAGTGGAGGAAAAGACACATTAATTTTTGACTCTTAAGGTGATATCTATACACATAGTCCTAATTAATTTGAAACTCATGCTGAAAGATAACGTGAAAAATGGAAATGTAAAAGAAATCCAATAATAATAAAAATAATATAGTGAAATATATTGGCGAAGGAATCGTGAAGGGGTCAGAAACCAGGCTGGCTTTGGGAGATCATTCTTTATATCACGTGCCTTTGTTGTACCTCTTAATGCCTTGATCCTATTTCTTTCAATTTCCTTTTCATTTTTTTGAGTAATTTGAAATGGATACTATATATATTTCCCCCCTCAATCCTCGTCATATCAAATCATCACATTTCATTAATGACAGTGTTTGTTTAGTATGGTGATAAGTGGTAACAAATTTCCAAAGAAAATGATGTAAGAAGGGGCGCGTGAAGGCAGAGTTATAGTTGAATCACGAACATCGTCAAGTTACCAGTCTATCTATGTATGTATGTATCTGTAAAATAGAGTAAAATAAATTAAATAATAAATGAAAGTAGTTGCTAAAACACACACACACAGAGACACAGTGACAGTGAGCGTGGAGAGTGTGGGGTTGGTTACTCTATTCCTATGGCACCTATCATTAATTATAGTCTCATCTCATTTCATGGATTTCAGCGTTATTTTATTTACTTGGTTTTTTTCAAACTTTACTCTCACCCGCGCTCAAAAGCAAGAATCCGTTGATTATTTTTCGAAATCAAATGAAATACCCAAAGACAAGGAGATAATATATAAATACAAAATCAAAATCAACAGCAGAAGGAGGAGCAGCAGCAGCACCCCACATTGAGAGATAGATAGAGAGTGAGAGCCTCCCACTTTTGGCCAGCGAGAAAGCAACTCTCTTCTTTTTCAACCCCATAAAAAAGCACTATCCCATGTTTTATTTTTCCTTTTATTGTTGATGAATATACATACTTGTGCATTGGATTGATTGAACTTGATTGGATTGCAAATTCTATACGCTTCTTTTTCAAATCTCGAGGCAAGTATTCCTTCATTTTACTAGGATTTTAATATGGATAACTTGGTTTACAAACATATATATATATATATATATATATATATATATAAGAGTAGTGGTATAATATATATTACCCCTGCCCTGTATAAATCAAAGAATCAAAATTTTATTTTACTTTCAAATTTTGAAACGTAACCCTTATTAGAAAAGGGGGTGATCCTTTGCATCAAGTGTTTGTTGTTTTGTTTCAGACAGCAAAGGGGGTGAGGAAAAGGCCAGAATCCAAGGCAAATTTTTGGGCTTAAGGTAAAAGACCAATTTTTGTAGATGCCGTTCTGTTCCGTTTTGGGAGCTAAACAGTTGCTGTAAAGAGGAAAAGGGGTTAAAAGACTTGAGATCTTTTTCTAGGGTATTATTCCACTTGAGGTTTTTTATATAACACTCCCCAAAAAGAGTGTTGCCCTTGAGCATGCAAGAAAGGGGTGAAATTTACAAGTTACAGAGAACATGAAGAAGAAGGTAAATAATGGCGTTGATGCAACTAATGGTGTACAAGTACCTAAGCAGAAGGAAAGGCATATTGTTTCATGGTCTCAGGAGGTGAGAGGCAGAGTCTATCTATTATTTTGATTTTATTCTAATTTTTTTCTTGATTAATTGCTTACTGATTGGTAGTACGTTTATTGCTCATCTGCTGCAAATATTGATGAATCTTTGATTCTTAGGAGGATGATATTCTGAGGGAGCAAATCCGGCTACATGGGACTGAAAAGTACACTCTTGATTCCTTGTGGTTTTTAGAGTGATCATTGGGTGTGTTTATAGTGTGAAGGTTTTCTTTTTCTCTGGTAATGGATGAGTGAAACTTGTGCTCTGGTTTTCTGATTAGTTGGGCAATTATTGCATCCAAATTCAAGGATAAAACGACAAGGCAATGTCGAAGAAGGTTGATACACATTAAGCTTTTTATATTGAATCATTCTTTGGTATTTTCTCTTTCTGCAACGTTCTAAGCGGAATATTTATATTTGGTTTGAATGTGTTTATGTATAGATGGTTCACTTATTTGAATTCTGATTTCAAGAAAGGAGGATGGTCACCTGAGGAAGACATGCTCTTATGTGAGGTAAGGATTTTTGTGAAACTATGTTGCTTTCTCTACTCCTTTAAATAACATTATTAGATTTTTATTATTAATGTTTTCAAAAAGATCATTTTGGCATCTCAACTAGTTGGTATGCTCTTGTTCTGTCTGTTGGTGATCTTTTTAGGAACTTTTGTTGATATATTAGTTTTTGTGCAAATTAATCTTTTTGTAAGTAGGTATATTTGATGATTGATTGTGTCATAATGCCCTTATTATTGGGAGCTTTCACTCTAAAGGACAAGATTAGATGTCGTTTACTTCTACTTTAGATTCATATTTGCTACAAATTTCATCTCATAAATTAAGCGGCTCTCAGGCACAGAAGATATTTGGAAACAGATGGACAGAAATTGCAAAGGTAGTCTCCGGCAGGTAATTATTTGAAATATGAAGGGTTGATCTTTCATTTTCTGGGGTGCGTTTATTTTCTCTTGAAGACAAAAGCTACATATATATAAGCAGTATTGTTTCTGTCTCAGAACTGATAATGCCGTGAAGAATCGGTTCACCACTCTGTGCAAGAAGAGAGCAAAGCACGAAGCTCTAGCAAAAGAAAACAGCAGCACTACTTACATTAACTTGAACAACAAAAGGGTTATATTTCCTACTGCCCTTAGTGCAGGGGGATCCGAGAGTGCCGTGCCTCTTAAAAAGATCAGGTACATTAAATCTAGACATCCATTATGTTGAAAGATGCTAATGAGATCAATATTCTTACAAGTTAAAGTTTTATTGGTGATCCAGGACTCATCTCTTAAATACAACAGAAAGCGAAGAAGACAAATTAGCCGGTGATGGTGGTGATGTCGACCATCTACTTAGACCTCCATTTGCTGTACTTACTCAAAATTTGCATAATTGTAAGGGATCAAAAACTTGTTTAGACTGGTTAAGAATACTAAAAAAGTCATGTAAGAAGGAAATGCATTTAAAAAAGTCTAATCAATTAAATTAACATGATTGTCTGCTCTGCTGTAAGTTCAAACAGAAAGATGATAAATTGTTATTTTCTTTTTCGCAGCTGGAAATAACAAAACCCAAGGTACATTTCTTAAGAAGGATGATCCAAAGGCGATTGCGCTAATGCAACAAGCAGAACTGCTCAGTTCACTTGCAATCAAAGTTAACTTGGAGAAGACAGATCAGAGCCTTGAAAGTGCCTGGATGGTAAGTACAAAGAATTCATTCACTCTTGAGACTCGTTGAACTAGATGATAGTACTGGTGCACGCTTCATTAGTAGTAATACATTTGAAATGATTCAATCATTGACTGAAGCCATGGTGATTCTGAATATGATATTGAAAATACGTCCAGATTTCATCATGATGTCTAAAACAATATCCTCCTCAGGTGAAAATCAATGGTTATAACAAATTAATGATCCCCCCACAATAACCTCGTTTCTTCAGCTTTTACCTACCCCTAACGTTCTCACACTGGTCAATTTTCTTAAAAATATATATTAAAGAATTTTAATTTGTAATGACTGTTTATCCCTACCCAAAACATTCTTTAATGACTGCAGTTCCTTTTTCCTCTCTGTAAGATTCTAATTTGATAAGATGAATGTGGAGCAGGCTCTTCAAGAATTTCTAAAACAAAACAAAGAAAGTGATGTGTTCACATTCTCAAATCCTGATGTTGATTTTCAATTTGAGAAGTTCAAAGATTTGGTAGAGGACTTGAGGAATGACGATAAAGGCAGTAGACCATCTTGGAGGTAACTTACAAGGCAGTCTAGTGTGAGTTGAGATTATTATTCATTCATCTCCACACTTGTGACTGATACATTTGCAGGGAATCTGATGCGTATGAGTCGTCTACAGCCAGCTCTGAGTACAGTGCAGGATCAACTCTGCTACCAAGCATGCCAGGTGATAAAACAGAAGAAAGTCGAGCTGAAATCTGCTTACTGCATCAAGAAAATGAACTCAAGCTGCAGTCAAATCAATTAGATCATCAGCATTTTCATGGTGAAGGAAGTCGAATATGCCATACTACAAACACAAATGAAGGTATAGTATATTATGAGTAGAAGTATATGCATGTATCTCCACTTAAAGAGTTTTGGCTACCATCCCATCTTTAGATGCTGGTAGAATAAAGAGTCGTTTCTAAAGCTGATAATAAATATATTCATTGCAGTGAACATGTCAACTTATAACAACAGAAATGAGGATGATGAAGCAATATGTGAATATTCTAATGCAGAGTTTGGCTCTCCACTTCATGTGACTCCCTTGTTCACAGCATTAGCAGCCACAATTCCCAGCCCAAAATTTTCAGAAAGTGTAAGAAAGAATTATTCGCTTTTCAATTTACTTATGTTTATAGGAAGTTGATGCTCTGTCTGGATCTCTACTGGTAGGGTCGTTGGAAACCAAAATGTTCGTTACTTCAAGTTTTCAGTCCATCCTTAATGCATGATCATTCAAAACCAGCCAGTGTGGCAATAATATAACAAAACTTTGTGTCCTGAGACAAATGACTGAGTCTTTCTATTTGAAAAAGCATCCAACATATCAAGCATACAGCACAGATATTGGGATGCACAATTCAGAAACCTATAAAGATTAAATTTTCACAATTCACAAACCATTCGTAATTACACTCTCAACATATTTGTCATCTGTTATGTCTTTCTTCACCCTCACTTAGGATACGGTACTGTAGCACGTGATCTCAGAACAGTAACCATTTTTTCTCAATCTCTCAAGTTTTGAGTTAGTTTTCTAGAAGAGCCCTGATAACTTTGTCCCCATCAGCCCACCCCACTACACTTGAATTATAACTATCGAACTACACCATTGACAACATTCCTAGAAGTGTGTATCTTCCTAATATAAAGAATGTAAAAGGCTTAAATAGTTGTATTGTTCTTGAGGTTGATAGTGTCTCTTAAACATACTCAACATTTTATTTTGCAGGAAAAACACTTCTTAATGAAGACACTAGGGATGGAGTCTGCTTCTCCTCTTCCATTCACCAATTCTTCCCAACCTCCACCTTGCAAGAGGTCCCTCCTCCATTGTCTATGACCAATCTTCACCAATAACTAGCCCGTTGGGAAGTTTTCATAAAGTGTAGAGTATTTTTGATTCTTTTTAGAGTTCTTTATCCTTGGATTGCAGCTATATCGACCTGAGTTTTTCCGAGTAGGCCTGCGTTTGGATCTCATTTGGAAATTTAGGATGCTAAGGAGCATCCTGCCTTTCCTTCTGAAGATCACATGCTGTGATCTGCATCCTCGAGTTTAATTCCTAATACTCACCATGGTTATTGAGTGTGTTTTCTCGTGGTGTGTCATTTTTTTATTTGTGTCATTGTGGAACTTGGATATGGCCATCCACTGTTCCAAAAGTTTTTTTGTTTTTTTTGGCTAGATAAGCCTATTGTACAGACAGAATCAACACTAAAAACTCTTTAGTTATTAAGTGAGCTATACAGCGGCAACGGAGATTGCCCTTTAGAGAGATTAGAAACAGGTATAGATATGGCAAAAAAATTGCTTAAGATGATCAGCTCGAAACATCTTTTGCTGTGTTAAGAGTGTGCAGAGAGGTAGTATGTAATAAGTTTCCATGGCATTTGGAAACTTTTTCGATTCACATAATGTAATCATACTTATTTCGAGTGGAACATGTAATGGAATTACTGGTGTGCAGAAATGTTTCTCTTTTCTTGCTTTAGTCCTACAATTTCGAATGATCTTGGAGCATAAATGAATGTGAAATGCAGAGAGAAAATGCATTGAACCCAGAAAAACCATAAGTAGAGAAATGAATGATGGAGAAAGTAAGGTTTTGAATACTTACAGTGAGTTAAGTTTCGTGTGTTTCTCTGGTGTTGACTGTCTCTGTGGGAGTGATCTTTGTGGGGAAGGAGGGTGTTATTTAAGTTGGTCAAAGTAGGGTGGTGGTGGTGGTGGTGGTGGAGCACAAGTCAAGACTGATGATCACCAAAGCAAAAGTTATAGGTAAAAAGAAGGGAGGGAAGTTTGTACAAAATAAAGTTTGGTTTCACTGGCACCCACTCTTCAAGATCCAGCCACTGAATTTACTAAAACCTCCCCTCGATTGATCAAGGAAGAGCAGAAACCCCCAGGTTGCCTTTTCCTAAGGGTAAATAAGTAAAATTGGATGTAAACAAGTAGGGCCTACTATTTTAATTTTGCTACCTAAAATTATCTAAAGACAGCTTTAAGTTCAGTTGGTTAAGATTAGTGATTTGCCTTGTCCACCACATCGTAACTTAAGTGCTTCTTGATTTGCTAAACAAGGTTGAATTCAATATTTGAATTTACATATCGAAAGATGAACAAAACATTAATGGCGGCATTGCAATCTATGGAAGAAGAAGAAGATGCATGGATATTAAGAATTTAAGAGAATACAAAAGGCAACAGAAGAATAAATATGAATAAATAAATATAAATGTGATGTTGATAGCTGGCTAACACAAAAAAATAATTAAAAATTAAATAATAATGAGCAGGTATCGAACTCGAAATATCTTAAATTGGTAATCCTGATCTCAATCTAGATTTTCTGAGTATCATGTGTTGGGAAATATTTATGTTTTGATTCAGATCTCAAAATCTCCCCTGAAAGATGTATTAAGACCAAAACTGAATCTTAGTGTTTTGTCTAATAAATCATATGTTAGGGAGTTCTATTTTTCAGGTACACTGAAAGACATCTCCACTGAAGATTCAAAGTATCCTAATACTGAAGTCCAAACTGAAGTCTCCACTGAATGTGCAACCTACGCTATAGGTGTAATCATTTCTGACAAAAAGGACAGCTACTCCAACGGGAAGAATTCAAAATAAAGATTCTCTCTCAACGGTCATATTTTATGAGAGAAATATAAATACTCTGCTACTTCAAAGGCTTCAACGATGTACCGGTTACCCCTGCTATCAAATCTCTATCGCTGCTCTCAACTCTCAAGTTCTCAAGCTTTCAGTTAGAACACCTAGCTTTCAGTTTCTATATTCTAGTGTTCTTAAGCGATAAATTCTTGTAACCGAAGAGTAATTAGACTTATCTAAGTTATCTGTAAATCACTGTAAGATCTCTCCATTAAGTTGGAAACCCTCGACTAACATCGAGTACTCGTGGACGTAGGAGTTTTTATCTCCGAACCACGCTAACCAAACCTCTGTCTCTCTCTCTTTATTTCAGTATTGATTTTACATTATATATCACAACTTGAATACTGATTAAGTGAAAAGAGAAACATTGCATTAAAGTTTTCTGAAATAAACGAGTAAGATTTAAAGCCACCACATTCCGCACACTTAAGATATTAGTCCATCAGTCAAACACTCAGTGTAGACTGAAGGATTCCTATCTAAAGTACAACTCTCACACTGAAGTACCTCCCTTCAGTTCAGGAGCACAAAAGTTTAAACTGAAAATTGACTGGTGCATCCCCCCCATACACTCAGTTCACTCGTTTAGGGACCAACAAGTGGTATCAGAGCAGTGTGTTTAACTACCACTGTTTCTTAACCCAAGGTTTTTAAACTGATCTTTCAGAAAACTCATTTTGCATACTATCTAACGTTTTCCATGGAGAATACTCTCAGATTATCCATGTTCTCTGTTGAGAACTATGATTATTGGAAGTACAAGATATCTTCTTTCCTAAAAGCTCATCACTTCAAACCTGACTGCCAAAGGAATGCAGAGAAGAATGCAATGTTAGCTGAGGATGATCTAGATCAACTCAACTCACCAGCCATGGTTGTATATGAAAAGAACTTCTCTGACTTTTCAGACGAAGAAGATCTAGGCCTCTATGCTACCAAAGAAAATGAGTCAACTGAAGTATTCTGCCTAATGGGAAACTCAGGAGAATTTGTGCCTCAGGTAATATATGCACATGTGCTGCCAGATGGAAGCCTTGATACTTCCACTCTCAATTCTACATCCATGGCATCACTGCATACTGAGTCTCACTCAATAACTGAAGTTGTCCATGTTGAGGATAGTTCTGTCACCGAGGACAAAATCTCAATGGAAGAATATGAAGTGTTAGCTGAAGATTTTCGAAATCTTCAAGCTATCTTTCTACTCATTAAAGATGAGAATGAAGAGCTAACATCCAAGTTGGCTAAGAAACCAGAGAATCTAATTCAAGCTCTACCCACTGACATCCAAAAGGATGAACTGGTTGAACGAGTTTGTAAAGAACTCAATGAGAAATCTCTTGTGATTCAAGAACAAGAATTTTCTATCTTCAATCTGAAGAAAGATCTTGATACCAAAGATGATGAGATCATGATTCAAAGATCTCAAATCAAGGAGATGATTGATCGAAATGAAGTGCTATCTGAAAAGATAGAATTCTATAGGAAAAAGGTCGAAACATGGACCAAATCTGGTTATACAAATCACATGTTGAGTGAATCTCAACGACCTCTGGGCAAAGGACTTGGGTTTACTCAAGAAAAGTCAACAGTGCCTTTTCTGAAAGTTCCTCAAGCTCCTCAAACGATTATATCCTTTGTACAAGGACCTAGTCACAATGCAGAGGAAATGATTGCCACTGAAAAGGTTCAGGCAACTGAAAAAATGCCTAAACTGAAAGAAAACAAGGCTATTACTCATACTGAAGTGAAAGCCACACTTGATAAGGCAAAGGCAAAGGGAAAGAAAGTTGCCACTGAGAAACCTAAAAAGACTTTCACGAAACATACATCTCCTGAAGGTCACTCACGATTTGAAAAATCTCGGACTGAAAGGCACACTTTCAGAAAGCCTAAATCTTCTGAAAATTCGAAGGTTCATAAGAACCAAGTACATAGAAAATATGCCACTGAAAGGCATGTGACAAAGAGACAATTTCAGTCTCCTGAACCACGATCCTACAAAGCCAAGTGCTCACATTGCACTTGTTCATCATATGATTCAAGTCCTGGAAGCTACAATTCACGTAGCTCTCGGTCACAACGTTGGGAATCATATTCTAACAATGCTTATTACAGACATGAACATAGGAATTCATCACCTAGTTCATACTCAAGTGATTCAAGGCGATCAAAATCCTACTATAATTCCCTAGTTTACTATCAAGAACCAAAAGGTTCAGTAAACACTGAAAGGCGTTGGATTGCTAGAACCAAGCAATCAGTGAACAAGAAGAAAGTCAATCCTGAAAGGAAGGATGTCTACCTTGATCTTCAAGGGAGACAAATTAACACTACAAAAAAACATTGAACAGGCGACGGAACTGACGACGGATTATTAATCCGTCGTCAGTTCGCGACGGACTAACGACGGAATTCAACAAATAGTGCTAACGACGGACTGGCGACGGACTGGCGACCAAAAATATTGCGCGAAAGTTCGCGCCAAATTTAGCGACGGACTTGACGACGGAAATATCCGTCGTTAGACATTTCCGTCGTTAGTCCGTCGTTATGTATTATAATTATTTTTTTTTAAATTTAAATTGGGCGACGGACTGGTCCGTCGTCCAGTCCGTCGCCCCGCCCTATATTACGAGACTTCTCCTCTTTCACAGAACAGACCACCAATTCTCTGCCCCTCGCCGTATTTCCTCCCCCACCGGCGATTTCACTCCTCCATCGGCGAAAAGGTAAGTTTTCTACCCTAATTTCATCCCTATCACTCCTTCTACGCAATGTCTCACCATTTTTTCATTCCCCCCGAAGCTTAATTCTCTGCGCCACCGCCGCGATTCCAGGCGCCTCCAGCCCTCCAGCCGCCGTCGCCGCCGCGCCGCTGCCGCCGCCCCGCCAGCCGCTGCCGCCGCCCCAAAGCAACAGGTATGTTAATTTTTTTGTTTTTTTGTAATTTTTTGCTAATTATTGTTAATTGTTATGTTAATTTTTGTAATTAAATTGTTGTAATTATGTTAATTTTGA
>JAPKLX010000034.1:227666-269836 GCA_026898415.1 Leonotis leonurus | reverse complement strand
ATTTTTGTATTTAATTTGATTAATCATGTTAGTTAATTGTGTAGGTTAATTATACTAATTTACACCCAAATCAAGCGGACTAAGCTTTGTTCATATTTTCTTTAAGTCTGTTTAATATCATAATGAGTGAATTCATTGTTTATTTTAAATTATTGTTTTTATTGACACAAACATATAATGTAGATGTTTAATTAGTTTGTAGTTGATTTTTTCTAATTTGTAATTAATTTTGGTAATATTGTATAACGAAATGGGGGATTTATAACATTGGGATAGACATAATTAATTTCTTAAGGATCTTCTCCCTTTGGGATAGATTTTGATTATGTCTTAAGGATCTTCTCCCAATATGTGTAATATTATGTTGTGGTGGTTTGATGAGATACATGTGTTGCGATTTTTTAATTATTATGTACGAATGTTATGATCATGTTGGGATATTTTCATGATTGTGTCAGCTGGCTGTTTTGATTAGATCTAGTGATATGAGATATATATTAATTTGGATGCAATCAACTGCCAATCTCCAAAAATTAAGGACCAAATTAAATGACCGAAAATAACCAAATGCAATCAAGTGCAAATGAACTTATAATATTCGCCGACAAACCATAATTCTCAACCTCGGACCATAATTTTCATAATTCCCGACTTCTACTCCAAATCAACTTATAATGCTCTTCCTCTATTTAACTTCAAATAATTCAACTGAATCATAACACTTTCCTAAGTGAGTCTATGTTTACGCGTGTGCAATCTTCATTCAAATTAATGTCTCATTTAATCGACCACTAATATATTCTTGTCCTCTCCGTAACTAATTCAACTTCATTTTACTATGTAAATACTTATTAATATTAATCAGGGTTATAAAAATGAGTCGAGATTGGATGTATCTGCGTTTACTTCCGAACGGGGGATTTAATCCGCACTTCCTTGCTGGGCTTGACGAGTTCTTAAGATTTGCAAGTAGTCAGCCTCAGTTAATGGATGGAGAAAAAATCAAGTGTCCGTGTGTGAAGTGTAAGAATATATACTTTAGAAGTACAGATGTTGTACAGCTTCATCTGGCTAAAAAGGGTTTCACACGGGGTTACGAGGTCTGGAGGTTTCATGGTGAAAATGAAATACCTTCATATGCTCAAGAAACACGTGTCGACGTAGATGTAGAACCCGAGGAAGAGTACGGGACATACCACACGATGGTTCATGATCTCGGGGGTCCCTCTTTCAACCCTCCAGACACAGAGGAAGATCCAAACGCTACAGCGAAGTTGTTGTACGAGTTGTTGGACGCTGCCGATCAAGAGTTATACCCTGGGTGTAAGAACCACACTCAATTGTCTTTTGTGGCTCGTCTGATGACTTTGAAGGCCCGTTCTGGGATGCCACAAAAATATTTCAACGAGTTGTGTGTGTTATTGAATGAGGCATTCCCAGATCACCACAAAGTGCCCATGAATTACTACAGCACACAGAAATTGCTACGGTCAATGGGTTTACCTGTAGAAAAGATAGATTCGTGTAGAAATCATTGCATGATCTATTGGGAGGGGGATTCCCATCTTGTGAATTGCAAATTTTGCAATGAAAGCCGATACAAAGATAGGAGTCGGGGACGTAAACAAGTGTCCTTTAAGAAGATGTACTACTTCCCTTTAACGCCTCGTTTACAAAGGTTGTATGCATCTAAAGCTACGGCCGGCGACATGATCTGGCATTCAACCTCAGCTGATGATGGTGTTATGCGCCATCCTGCAGATTCGCCGGCGTGGAAACACTTTAATGTGACTTACCCGGGTTTTGCAGCGGAGCCACGGAATATACGATTAGGACTCTCAACAGATGGTTTTCAACCATTCGGTCAATCGGGACAACAGTACTCATCCTGGCCTGTTATCCTTACTCCTTACAACTTACCTCCGTGGTTGTGCATGAAAGAACAGCACATGTTTCTCACAGTGCTTGTTCCTGGTCCCCGAAATCCAAAAGATAAGATAGATGTTTACCTACAGCCACTTATATCTGAACTCAATCAATTGTGGACAGTCGGTGCCCATACTTATGACGTTTCAAGAAGACAAAACTTCCAGATGCACGCAGCATTGATGTGGACCATTAGTGATTTTCCGGCGTACTCGATGTTGTCTGGTTGGAGTACAGCCGGAAGATTAGCTTGTCCTCGATGCATGGAACAAACAGAAGCATTCTCCTTAACACATAGCCGGAAGCAGTCATGGTTTGATACACATCGCAAGTTCCTACCTTACGATCACCAGTTCAGGAGGAATAGGAGGGCCTTTAGAAAGAATAAGATTGTTGCAGATGATCCTCCGGAGAGGAGATCAGGGGAAGAGATACTTTATCATATTGAAGATTTGGGACTAGTAAAGGTCACCGAAGATTATGATGATAATAACAAGCGCATTTTAAGACAAGTTACCACTGGATGGCGGAAAAAGAGCATCTTTTGGGACCTTCCGTATTGGAGTTCTCTGCTCATTCGACACAATTTAGATGTTATGCATATTGAGAAGAACGTGTTTGACAACATTTTCAATACTGTTATGAATGTCCAAGGCAAGACAAAAGACACGGCAAAGTCGAGGGAGGAACTCAACCTCTATTGTCACAGACCCCAATTGATGCGTGACCAGTACACTAATAAATATCCTAAGGCATGCTATACACTTGATAAAAAGGAGAGAAAAGTCTTGTGTGAGTGGGTGAAAACCCTTAAGTTTCCTGACGGTTACGTCTCAAACATGGGTAGATGTGTAGACATGAGTAAACTTAAGATGTTTGGGATGAAGAGCCACGACTGTCACGTTTTCATGCAGCGCATACTACCCGTTGCATTTCGAGAATTACTCCCACAAGCTGTTTGGAAGTCCATAACTGAGTTGTGTCTGTTCTTTCGTGATTTGACATCACGAAACATAAAGAGTGACGACATGGAGACACTTAACAATAACATCCCACTGATTTTGTGTAAGCTTGAACGAATCTTTCCACCAAGCTTCTTCGACTCAATGGAACATTTGCCGATCCATCTAGCTGACGAGGCAAGAGATGGAGGACCAGTCCAATATCGATGGATGTACCCATTTGAGAGGTACTTTATCAAACTAAATCAATTGTGTTTAATAATGTTTCATGAATTTTAACTATGGTTTCATGCTTTCTAAATGAATTATTTCAATACAGATATTTAAGAAAGCTGAAAAATAATGTCAAGAACAAATCAAGCGTTGAGGGATCGATATGTAATGCATACTTAGTGGAGGAAGCCACTGCTTTCTGTTCCTATTATTTTGAGGATCATGTAAGTACGAAACATAGAGAGGTGCCTCGCAACTACGTTGGAGGATGTTCTACTAGTGGGGTAGAAGATCAATCAGACTTGCCTTCTGTATTCAAACTTGCCGGAACTGGTTTTGGAAAAACAACGAAAAGATCGTTGGATCCAAGGGAATACAGAGCTGCGCATCTATACGTACTCCATAATTGCGTGGAGATCGATCCATATATCAAGTAATCTTTTACAAATCATATTATACGACTATTTAATGCAATGTGTGGTTTTTATCAACTAATATGTTCTTTTCTATGAAGGGAATACGAATCACATCTCAGACACTCAAATCCATGGATAACTGACATGGACATTGACAAGAAAATGTCTACAGAATTCCCTGAATGGTTTTGCTCCTATGTGAGTCAAACTTTCACTAAGATACTTGCAATTATTTAATTAAGAAATATATAAAGGACATACAACTCCATAACTTGATAAGTATAAACTTTTGTGTGATGTAGGTACAAAATTGTGTAACTGATCCTGTTATGTGGGACATTGCACGTGGACCTTCACCAATGATTACATCATATCATGGTTATTTGGTGAATGGTTACAAATTTCACACGATATCACATGGAACTCACAAAGCAACTATGAATAGTGGTGTGTGCATAAAAGCGGGTAACTATGGGGACTCGAGTCAGACGGATTTTTATGGACAATTAGTCGAAGTGTGCGAGCTCACATACCCAGGATTACACAATAAGAAGGTCGTTCTCTTCAAGTGTGACTGGTTCGACACCTCTCCGGCCGGTACAAGGGTTGATACACAGTTCAATTTAGTGTCTGTAAATCATACGCGCAGACTTAGAAAATATGAACCATTTGTATTAGCCATTCAAGCTACACAGGTGTATTACTGTTCATATCCGAGTATGAACCAACAGTGTAGAGAATGGTGGGAAGCTTGTTCTATAAAGGCACGGGCCACTATCGACGAGTCTCGAGCGGATGTGTCTACGTTGGAGTCACCGTTTCAGGAGGATGATGACGCGCATGTGGTAACTACTGTTGATGTAGATGATATTACATCAGTTGCTCGAGACGGTGAACATGTAGAAATTGAAGATGATGATGACCACGTGGACTCTGATAATGTCCTCGAAACAGAAGAAGAAGATGACGAGGATGATGAATATCAAGAGGATGAAGCTTCAGATGACGAAGAAGAAGATGAAGATGAGGAGGATGACTATGAAGATGAAAATGAGGAGGATGAAAATTATAACGATGAAGAGGATTCTCCTTAACACTTTGTGTACAAAACTTAACACATTCGAATTTCAAATTATTAATTATAAATGCAACTTGTTAATTATATGTTCAATATAAACCTTCTACGTATTAATTAATAAGTCTATTATGAATCTTATTTATCTATTTATTTTCAACATAATAGATGTCTTACAGTCGGCGAGAGGATGTGGGGACTCCTCGTGGTAGGGGTACACGCCGATCACAGCTATCCCATGGACGGGGTAGTTCCCCGGGCTCATCCTCTGGATATGAGTCCGGGACCGGCGGTCTCAGCCACCATATTGGTGGCATACACATAGGCGGTCCGTCTTCTGGCTCTGACGGTGATGGTCAGTTGGAGCGTAGACCCACAGGAGACGTTGTTCTTTCTGTGAGTGAGTTGGGGTACGTAAATGCAACCACATCTTCAATTTTGACAATTATTTAATTAGTTATTCAAAAATCTAACATAAATCAATCTAAAATTACTTATGCAGGGGATTTTACCCGCATGCCGACCTGACAGATTACATTTGGGAACTATTTAAGATAGTTCCCAACCCGACTGGCTACAGTTGGAAGCTCACGCCTGAGGACGTGAGACAGCGATATTGGGAGGAGTTTAAGGTTCGAAAATTTACTAAAACTTTCAAACTCATTCTTAATTATAACTTATAACTACAATTTCTAACATACATTTTCAATGCTAGAAAAAATTTACTTGGGAACCGGCACTCGATGCCAAGATTCGGGAGTTATGGTATAATAAGATCCGGGAGAGATATAAGGATTATATCTGCGGGATCAAGAGGAGGAGGAATGATCCGCCACCCAGAGGTGGGAAGCCTGGATGGTGGACTGATGATGTGTGGATGGGTTGGCTCGCGTACTGGTCCCGGGATGATGTTGTGGCCAAATCCCAGTTAGCGAGGCGCAACCGGTTGTCTGAGCCTCAGGGACCGGGTACTGGTCCTATCAAGCATAGGGGAGGGGCCAAGTCGGTCATGCAACGAGCTGAGGAGAAGGTACGTAATAATATATTTTAAATAATAATGGTAAGTATGTGGTACAATTTTAATTCATATACACATGTTTCAATGACACGATTCCATTGTGATCTGATGCATAGGGTCGTGAGCGGGGAGTAGCTCCGATTTCGTGCATGTTCGACTCCTTCCTGGACGAGCATCGATACGCGGACGGGACATACACCGATCCGAAATCTGAGGCGATAGCGGTAAGTTTTAATTTAAATCTAATATATATATATGTATTAGATTTTCAATATTTATAATATGTATATATACTAACAAATGTTCATTTCTCGTTTACATGCATGCAGACTGAGGTGTTTCGCCGTGCTGACGAGGAGCGGGCCCAGCTACCCGAGGGGGACCACGATGCAGTCGACATCAACGAGCTGTATCTGGAGGTTCTTGGCGGCCCGGACAAGAATAAGAGGCTGTTCGGCACGGGAGGCGCGGCGAAGGCCTTGAGAGCTTCCAGATTTGGGGGATCCTCGTCCGCATCACGCCCATCCAGAGACGAGGTCGAGGAGCTGCGGCGCCGAGTCGAGGAGCAGGATCGCGAGCGCCGTGAGTACCTTGCTCAGCAGCAGAGATTGGCTGAGCAGATGGCGGTCATGCAGGCTCAGCATGCCGAGATGATGCGCTGGATGCAGTCTCAGCAGGGAGGTGCACCCTTCTTTCCCTCTTATCAGCCTCCCCCGTCTGATCCCCCTCCCCAGTTTCCTCCTGATGATGACTACGATTCGTAGATGCTACTGATACATTTACTATTATTTTATTTTTTGGTTTGTCGTGGGATGTTACTGATACAAATATTTATTTTCTTCATTATATGAAATCCGCGTGCATTTTGAATTTCATTTGATTGGTTCAATTTTAAATTATTGTTCAATGTTGGATTATGTTTGTATTGTGTGTTATGACACGTTTTAGGTAATGAATAATAAAAAAAAGAAAATTAATTATTAAAAAAAAAAAAAAAAATTTTACCTGGCGACGGACTGCAGTCCGTCGCTAGGTCAACGGTCAACGGTAGTGGGCGACGGACTGCAGTCCGTCGCTACTAACGACGGATTTAATCCGTCGTTAGCTTTCCGGCGCCGTCAGCAGTCTCCGGCAGTTTCTGACGACGGATTTTAGTCCGTCGTGGCTAAAGACGGATAAATTCCGTCGTCAGTCCGTCGTTAGCTAACGACGGACTGTGTTTTCCGTCGTCCGGGGGCCTAACGACGATCAAAATGCAGACGGAAAAAATCCGTCGCCAGTCCGTCGCTAAGCCCCCGGGACGACGGATTTCGAGGGCTAACGACGGATTTTTCCGTCGCCAGAATGGGTTTTTTTTGTAGTGTAAGATTGACTCAAGCATACGCATCATAAGACAAAAATGGGTGCCAAAACAAAGCATACAAACTGAACTTGGATCTGGTTCTAAACTAGATCTTAACACTCAGTAATTGCAAGGACCAGGACAAAGGAGAGGTGCACAAAAGGAGCAGTCCAGCTGAATTATAGATAGTGGATGCTCAAAGCACATGATTTTTCAAAGAGAAGCCTTCTCCAACTACACTGAGAAAGATGGTCCTCAGACTGGGAAGCCACCTCCCCTGAAAGCTTCACTAAAAGATTTACTGAAAGTAGGCCAAACTGAAAGCAGGCCAAACTGAAAGCTTAGAGGAATACTAAGCTAAAGGCAAAGCTACACTGAAAGAAATTTGCCGCACTGAAGCTATAATTTGAGACTAGAAGTGTCATTCATTTTTTTTTTTTTAAAAACCTGAAGCACTTCCTATTTTTTAAAATCTAAAGTGCTATTTTTTTAAAAATTAGTCCTTTTAAATCTCTCTCCTCTGAAGCTATCCTCTAAATTTTTAAAAAAAAAAAAAAGGACTGCAAGTTACAATGTGAAATGTTTCTCTTCTCACGCTATTCACTTTTTGCTCGGAACTAATGTGCTATTCCATTTTTAAAGGTCTTCAGCGTAGCATTCCTGAAGGAAATCTGAAGGAAATCTAAAGTGGTTTTCCCTTTTTAAATCTCTCACGACTGAGAGCTCGCCTGGACTAAATCAAGATCGACTGAATCGAGCCTCCACTGAACGACTAGGAACTCGCCTGAACGACTGGAGCAAACTAAAGTGCCTGGAGCATTTGGGACGACCTAAAGCTTTTTTGGAGCACTGCATCTCGATCTTCTCTTCGCTTCGCGATTTGCTCGAATCTGATTTCTCTCGCCTTCAACCTCCATAAATCGCGACTGATTTCCTATGTTATTCAATCTAAAATTCGCGACTCAACTGAAATTCTTCAATCTCGCGACTGATTTCCATCGACTGAAATCTCAAAACTGAATTCTCGACTGAAATTTGCTGTTTTGAAATCTGATTTGCGATGTTTGCTCTGTTGTGCTATTGTGATTTGCTATCTGTTTCACTTGTTTCTTAAATCACGATTTCTGAATTGCTTGCTTAACAAATATCGATTTGCTTTACTCAACTGAATCTGAATTGCGTTCTCACTGAATTGCGTTCTGAAATCGCTACTGATTCTGATTTGGTGACTGAAATCAACTGAATTCTCGCTACTGATTCTCGCCGATGCTATCAGTTCTCGCCTTCGCCTTCAACCAAATCGCGACTGGCGAACGCGAACGCTCGACTGATTTCCTCTCGCGTTTTCTCTCAAATCGCGACTGATTTCCTCTGTTTCAACACCTGGAATCTCTTGTCAACTGATTTCATCAAATCGACTGAAATCGTTTACTTCAGACTGAAATCGAGCAACTGAACTCAATACTGAAATCAACACTTCAGCCAAAATCAGATAGCTACTGAAGTACTAGCTACTACTGACATCAAATGAAATAAACTGAATCATGACTGAAATCGCGACTGAATCGGGGTGCTGCGACTGATTCTCTCCTGAATACTTTCAGATTAACTGAAAAATAGATTTGCTATGTACTGAGTTACTTTTGATTTTGCATTCGTGTGTTTGCAATATGAATGCTTCGTGTTTAAACTTGTGTTTTTGCCAATCTGAAGTGCTAATCTGGAAATTCGTGTTTGCTTACCAATAGATGCTTACTTATCTGAAGTGCGTTGTGATTCTGAAATTTATCTGAAGTGCTTTGCTAATCTGAATTAGTGCTTCGTATCTGAAATTCATGTTTTGTAATCTGAAGTTAGCTACTGAAGTGATGTAGCTACTTTGAATTAAATTTGCTATTTTGTTTGCTAATCTTCCTACTTTGAAGTGATATAGCTACTGAATTCATGCTTTGCTTGTCTTTGATTTCTTGTGTTTTTCAGATTTCTCTCTATTTTGCTATTTCTTGTGCTATTCAGATTTCTGTTTTGCTAAATCAACCTGATTGTGCGTGTTTCGTGATTTGCTTGTTTTTGCGATTTCTGATTTCTGTTTGTCAGATTCTTAAATCGATTTGTCCGATTTGTTTGTTTCTGAAAAACTAAGTTTTGCAATCTGACTGCTATGCTTTGTACTGAATGCTTTGCAATCTGAAAAACTGATTTTGCCTTGCTCTGAAACTGAAGTACAATTGCTACTTTAATTGCAATCTGAATTTGCTTTGAACTTAGCTACTGAACTTGAACTGAACAATCTGAATTTGCTTTGAACTTAGCTACTGAACTTGAACTGAATAATCTGATTTTGCTACTGAATAAACTGAATTATACTACTGAATCTGAACTCTGAAAACTGAACTGAAGTGCTTAATATGACCTGAAGTATGTATATATTGCGCACTATTCTTGATTGAGCTCTATTGCCATAATTTGCGTGCTTTGCACTGTTTCCATGCCTTACTACATATCATCTACTGTATTTCAAGTGCAAATTTTCAGGAATCATCACTCTTCCAAATTTATTCTGAACTAACAATGTAGGGCAAAAAAAAAAAAAAAAAATGAACAAAAGAGCCTTCAAACTGAATGCTCACCTGAAGGTCATCCAGAAATAAAAGAGCCTTCAATAGATGTTGGCATGTTAATTCTTATCTTCAAGAAATTATTGATGCTGCCAAAAAGGGGGAAGAGTTGAGCATCCCTGCTGCTGCCACTGAAAACATTCCTATTGAAGGGGAGAAGATGTATTAAGACCAAAACTGAATCTTAGTGTTTTGTCTAAGAACTCATATGTTAGGGAGTTCTATTTTTCAGGTACACTGAAAGACATCTCCACTGAAGATTCAAAGTATCCTAATACTGAAGTCCAAACTGAAGTCTCCACTGAATGTGCAACCTACGCTATAGGTGTAATCATTTCTGACAAAAAGGACAGCTACTCCAACGGGAAGAATTCAAAATAAAGATTCTCTCTCAACGGTCATATTTTATGAGAGAACTATAAATACTCTGCTACTTCAAAGGTTTCAACGATGTACCGGTTACCCCTGCTATCAAATCTCTATCGCTGCTCTCAACTCTCAAGCTCTCAAGCTTTCAGTTAGAACACCTAGCTTTCAGTTTCTATATTCTAGTGTTCTTAAGCGATAAATTCTTGTAACCGAAGAGTAATTAGACTTATCTAAGTTATCTGTAAACCACTGTAAGATCTCTCCATTAAGTTGGAAACCCTCGACTAACATCGAGTACTCGTGGACGTAGAAGTTTTTATCTCCGAACCACGCTAACCAAACCCCTGTCTCTCTCTCTTTATTTCAGTATTGATTTTACATTATATATCACAACTTGAATACTGATTAAGTGAAAAGAGAAACATTGCATTAAAGTTTTCTGAAACAAACGAGTAAGATTTAAAGCCATCACATTCCGCACACTTAAGATATTAGTCCATCAGTCAAACACTCAGTGTAGACTGAAGGATTCCTATCTAAAGTACAACTCTCACACTGAAGTACCTCCTTCAGTTCAGGAGCACAAAAGTTTAAACTAAAAATTGACTAGTGTATCCCCCCATACACTTAGTTCACTCGTTTCGGAACCAACATCATGTACCCAAAATTCGGTCACATTGAGTATTATAGACGGCCCTAATAATAGTTACTAAGCAAGTCCCAACTTAGTGAACTGAAATCAATCTACAAATTTCCAAAAATTAATAAATCAGAATTGAACTAAATTTGGCCTTTGGTAGTTCAACATTGTTTTCTCTGAGAAAAGCCCATGGACTGTTGAAACTGGGCCTGACAAAAACTAAACAATTAGATGAAGCTGAATATTTATAGACTTACGTGATCTTATTCATTATGTCTGACCATGCCCAAATATGACGTGTCTGTACATTAATTCCAAGAAACATTTCACTTTCAGATACTACTTCCCCATTCCCGGTCACGTTTTCCTTTTCAGACGTCTCATTAAAAGTGGCAACTTTCCTAAAAAAAAAAAAAATAATTTTAAAATATCTCTCTTCTACTTTTTTAAAACATAACATTTTACTTTTTTAATCTTCGTGCCCGATCCCTTGTGGCCACATTTAGTGGGACGAGGGGAGTAATATATAAACTCAGGGGCGGACACAATTTTTTTTTTCCGATGGTACTCCTTTATTCACGAATAGTGGCCCGCCACGTAAGGGTGTAAACGGGTGTAGCCGAGACGAATATTATTAAGCTCGGCTCGTTTAGAATATTAGGGTGTTTGAGCTCGGCTCGAACTTTTGATATATTTTTCAAGCTTGATTTGAAATATAATTATCGAGTTCGAATTCCGTTCGAACTCGGCTCATGGGATGCTCGATGAGATTATTTTTGAACTCGAGCTCAGCTCGTTTCATATTTATATTAATAGTTTTTGAATTCGAGTTCGGCTCAAGCTTGAACTCGAGCTCTTATAAATTTTTATTTTTAGAAAATTAGTTATTTTAACTTAAGACTTGACTAATTAAATGTTCAATTAAATTTGGAAGTTGTGAACAAACAAACTAAAACCGATACAAGCATAAAATTATTGAGCAATCATGTTCAAGCTCGGCTTGTTTAGTATCGAGTCGATCTCCGAACGAAATTGGCGGTTCAACGCGACTAATTTTTGAGTGACTTAGATGAAATGAGAGCTATTCATGGCACGACGAAAGGTGCTATGTTGAAAAATTATCGATAAAAAAAGCTATAAAAAAATAAAATTTTTGGATGGGGGTGCTTCAGCCCACCCTAGCACCCCCTAAATCCGCTATTGTAGAAACCATAATACTAATATATATTACTCTCTATGTCACGTTCCAAAAATAACAAAAATTATCTCTTCAAAAAGGTGTGGATCCTACCACTTTTATACATTTTACATTACTTTATATACTCAACTTAATAACTGTGCTGAAAAAAAAAGTGTCAAATTTAGTGGGATGAATGAGGTATTACAGTGAAGATAATAATTTATTTCAATCTTGAAAATGATGAAAATTGTTGAAGAAATGGTAGTAGTAATAATAGTAATTTGGTTGATTTGTTTAAGATGGTGATCTGTATTCTCAAGTGAATGAATAAAATCTGGAAGGTGTACCTAAGATATTAGCCAATATACGTTTGCACTGCAACTGCAGAGTGTTGTATAAAGGAGTTGTGTATAACACTTCAATTTCATTTAGACTTTTACCTAACATATTTAATGCTCTCTCTCCACCTTCCTAATTAATCACTTTCCATTACTCACCTACGTTTATTACAATTAAAATAAAAGCCTACGTGGACCTCTGACTCCACAACTGCTACTCCCTTATTTCACAAGGAATTAATTACCCTCCTTCAAACCTTCTAAACTAAATTAACCACTATAAATTAAAATAAAATCTCCTCCCATTCATTTATGGTATATATGCTGACATAATTGAATTGCTAATGCCACACACAAGAAAGAAAAACATAAGTGATGTTTAGAAATCCACGTGTAGACTAACATAAATTTTCATCCATAACAATATGCAAGGAGCTGGAGTTAGAGTTGGAGTTTGCTTTAAATAACAACCCCCATTTTCAAATACAAACGTATTAAATATATATATAACTACTCCATTTTATTGTATGGTGCATGGGAAAGGGAAACTAAACATATTGAAGGTATTATAGCTACAAGTATCATAAAAGAAGAGACAAGTAAACATATATAATTAGTGCCGCTAATTACGCATAGATATTGATACGTATCTAACTTCTAACTATGTCTATAGAGTGGAGTATAATTTACTTGAAAAGGAAAGGAAAAAATGACTTGAAATTAATATGAAAGGATATATTAAGATGAGAAAATTACTAAATATAAAAATAAAGGAATTAGACCAAGTCAAGGAGGGAATTTCTCAAATGTGAATGCTGAGGAATTAGGTCTACGCGTTTTACACTTTCATTTTTCTTAAACTATTCTATTTTTTGTTGTTATTATATCAAACATCATTTCTCTATCTTTCTCTTTCTCTCTTAAGCAAGAAAGTATGTTATGCGAAGACTAAAATTTCCCTCTTTTAGGTTTTTCCATTAAATTTGCATTATATATGTGTGTGTAATAAAGTGTGATAAATTTTAAATATAGGAAGCTCTAATTAAATTTTTTGATGAGGACGTATTGATTGAGACTGAGAGACTGAAAATATATATGTTTCTGTTCGAATAAAAGACGTGATTTACTTGATAACTATTGAAATCACGCTTTTACAATACAATAATATGAAAATAATGATATTTATTTATCATTAAACTTGATCTAAAAGACACTCAAGCATGCATTATTCCACTTGTTACATCTCTGATCGTAAATCGTCCAACTATTACGTAGATAAAAATTCCACAAATATTATTAAATGCTAGAATAGGACGAAATAGCATTGACTCTACTGAAACTTGGTTATTGTTGTAAATATAATAATGCCAGCGCTCATTTACTTCAACCACACCTCTAGCTATTGTCAACCACCACTTTTCTAAGTAATGAAATATAAATATTTAAAACCTAGATAAGACAATAATTAAATAGGGAAATAATTATTGGATATGTATGTATAGTACATAGGTAAGTTATGACATAGCATGATGTAATATACGTTGATCATCTGTCAACTCAAATTACCACGATATAACATTATTCTATGTTGCTGGCTACTATTGAATTAAATTTGTTTGCGTAAGGTGTAAACATATACCAATCGAAGTAGAATAAGTCAACATCTTTGTGCAAAAGTGAAATAATTTAATAAGGCAAAGAAAAAGAAAAATGACCTTGTCCAAGAATGAGATGGGCCCTCTATTTGTGTGCTTTTGTGAAAAGAACAAATGCTTCCAATTAATTTACAAGGAGATTAAAGTTACGAGTATTTTACTAGTGAAATTTTGGCATTAGAGATGTCCGAAATTTGATTTTATTCGATGCTTTGATTGAGGGTGGGTCCCAATTTTAGATTCACAAAGTCAATATTCATGGTGCAAATATAAGGCTTCTTCTTTATTTCTCAATAATAACTCTCTCTCTCTCTCTCTCTCTCTTATCTCATCACATCGTGATTAATCAGTAAAAAGAATGAAAATGATATATTTTCCCAGTAATTGTTTAAATCTTGATGAGGATTTGTTTTTCTCGAATAAGGGACCTGGGAGGAAAAAAATAGAAGGTTATTTGTCTATATGAAGACCAATAATTGGTTTAGAAAAAGGTGAACACATATTCCATTTTCTAGAGCAAATAGTGATAGTGATGTTTTGGAAAATGCACTTCATCTATAAGTACTTTTATTAAATTTATTATTATTATAATGACAAAGCATATTAATGAAAGCATGACTACAAGTAGTCGGACTAATCCCTTCAATCCACAAAGGGAAAAATACAAGCATGCATGCAGCAGCTTAATTTATTATTTAGAAAATTCATTCGTCTCTGCATGCTGATCTGCTCTATTATGAATTATAGATAGTTATGAGCATAAATATAAAAGTGAAAAATGTAAAGGGAATTTGAAAAGAATGGGAAGTGGTATACACGCTATGATAAATAGAGGAGGGAAGTAGTTTGTGGTATAGTTATGTGGGACACCAATTCTAAACAGATTTATGAGAGAGCTGCAGCCTCCCCTTTATTTCTACGCATTTTCCATCTTCCTTCCTTTTCACACCCTTCTCTGGTTTCCTCTTCTGTTACCTAAATCACTGCTACTTTATATCTTTGTTGTTATCTACTTTCCTTGGTTCTACCTACATACACCAAAAGCCTGCTCACCTTTACGAATTTAGTTGGGTGAACCTCTGCACTATATCATTCTTGATCCTTTTACTAGCCCCTTCTATTTTTCTTGGCTGCTTGTTTGGTTGCGTATATACTTCTCTTGATTGAGGGTTTTGATGACCCTTTTCGTTATTCCTCTCTTTTAGTTATGGGAAATTGTTTTGGTTCCTCTGCAAGAGTTGACGCCACAGTCAGCACCCCTTCTGGTATTTTCCTTCTCCTTCAACCATGTTACTTCTTAATAATATATATATATAATAATTTAATTATTGTTTTAATCCTGACGATCCCCATTTCTTTTCATTTTTAATAGCTTGACTGTTTGAATTGGATTGCAGTAGGTTAGGTTAGACTTTACTCTTTAGGGACAAAGAACAAATTTGATTGTTTTAGGGTTATGTTCTTTGGGGATTTTGACTGGGATGCTGCTCGTGGTATGATGGCAGCTAAATACTAAAAAAAAATATGATCTTTTGTTCTTTTTTCTAGATTGTGGTAATTTCTATTAGTAGAAGGAGCATTAGTCCTTAGCAGTTTCTTAGGTTTAAAAAGATGCAGTTTCTTTAGTGTAACTGGGTAACTGGGGTATGAGACCTAGCTAAAAAGTGATGGGTTCCTTTTTATCCATTTAAAGGTAAAATCTGTTTAATTGTGGGAGCAGTATGCTATTTACATTTACAACTGATTTTTGTTTGTCTTGAAATGACCATTTTTTAGTAACTATTGTTTCTCAACTATCCTAGAATCATGCTTGCTGGCATGATCTTCGTGTAGCTTCTGTCTCATTTCGTTTTATGTAAGTCATAACTACAATTTCCACAGTTTCATTTGTATATCTTAAGTGGTAGAAATATGATGGCATGCTTAAAGATATTCCGGTGACTCCTAATTACTGAGATTTTTGTTAACATAAATGTAAGCATCGATATGTAGGAAGACTGAATCAGGTCAACTTTATGTTGACTTTGAAATTGTATTTTGTTGTTAATAAGGAGATATGATACAATATAGTCAAATACTGGAGAAAAATGAGAGAAGTTAGAGGACATATGACTCTTCAGTCTCTTCTTTCAATCTTGGAAACTATGAGAATATGCAGTTACTCTGTGCTTCATGACGACGACAAGCTACTAATGTGGCCTAATGTTTTTTATTTTTGTGTTTCAGAAGCATCAAGATTCGCCTGCAAAAACAGCAACTCATCGGCTCCATCAAACATAAGCATTCCCTCGTACAGTGCGAAGAGCAGTGGTGAAAGCCTGCCCACTCCAAGATCAGAAGCTGAAATTCTGTCTTCTCCGCATGTGAAGGCCTTCTCGTTTAATGAATTAAAAAATGCGACCCGAAACTTCCGGCCTGATAGTCTTCTCGGGGAGGGTGGATTCGGCTATGTTTTCAAAGGATGGATTGATGAGCATACTCTAACTGCTGCAAGGCCTGGATCGGGGTTGGTTATTGCTGTCAAGAAGCTAAAGCCAGAAGGATTTCAAGGCCACAAAGAGTGGTTGGTAAGTGTCTTCCACTACACCACTACTTTACACGCCTTTGTTAAATTACTTTTTTCAATCATCTGAGAAACGGCCTATGGTTTTCAGACAGAAGTTAATTACCTGGGGCAACTTCGCCATCCAAACCTAGTTAAACTTCTCGGGTACTGCTCGGAGGGTGACAATCGGTTATTAGTGTATGAGTTCATGCCAAAAGGAAGCCTTGAGAATCATTTGTTTAGAAGTGAGCATTCTCTCTGTTCAGCCTACTCTGTAGTTGGAATTGAACTTTTCTTTCCTTTTGTTCTAATTGCTCTATTTTTTCATTTATTTAGGAGGGCCGCAGCCTCTATCTTGGGCTACAAGAATCAAGGTGGCTATAGGTGCTGCAAGAGGCCTTTCTTTCCTGCATGAAGCTGAACAGCAAGTCATATACAGAGACTTCAAAGCATCCAACATTCTTCTAGATGGGGTACTAAGGCACTAGCCACTCGAATTAGATAGTCAGAAAGCTACTAATCACATTGGCAGTTATTCATTACCAACTCAAATTTGGAAATGCAGGAATTCAATTCCAAGTTGTCTGATTTCGGGTTGGCCAAAGCAGGCCCGACTGGTGATAGGACTCATGTGTCGACTCAAGTTATGGGTACACATGGATATGCTGCACCAGAGTATGTTGCCACAGGTCAATCAACTCAAACACATGTTCATGCTCTACTTTCTTCAGAAAAAAGTACAGTGTTCATGTACCATCTAACACCGTTCTCGCATTTTTTTTCACTATAAACAGGGAGGTTGACAGCAAAGAGTGATGTATACAGCTTCGGTGTAGTTTTGCTTGAGTTGCTATCAGGGCGTCGTGCTGTAGACAAAACGAAGTTAGGTGTTGAGCAAAACTTAGTCGACTGGGCAAAGCCGTATATGGGAGATAAGAGAAAATTGTTTCGCATAATGGATATAAAACTGGAAGGGCAGTACCCTCAGAAGGCAGCCTTCACTGCTGCGACCATTGCTGTGCAATGCTTAAGCCATGAGGCAAAGCAACGACCGCGGATGGCAGAGGTGTTGGCCAGGCTCGAAGAGCTCCAAGCGACCCCCAAGAGCGCACCGAGGCAGTTGAAGGTGGAGAATCAAGGAGAACAAATACGTATTTTGCAGAAGAAACACCACTCGCCTATGAATATGACGCCGTTAGCATCTCCAGTGCCAGCACATCGGAGATCGCCACGTGTACGATAAGGCTTGCTGTATGCTTAGCAGCATGATACTATTTACCTTGCTAGTCATCTGTAAATTTTACACTTAGGATCACATTTTGGTGTTTGTATTGATAGTGGATTGTGGCTTATGAGTGAAATGTTTACCTCTTCACTTTTTATCTCTCTTCTTTGGGAAAAAGATCTGTTTGGAATCTTTAGATTCCATGCAGCGGAAGGGAAGTTCAGTAGATACTGTCTCTAGTTTCGTAAAAAATAAAGCCCTAGTTAGATTCGTGTGAGTTTTCGCATGAACCAAGTTCTCACAGTGCTTTTAAGCACTTGTTTAACATAATGAGACTACCTAAGCACAATCCTTCTCAGATTTAATTAACTTAGTCCCAAGTATAATATTAGCTTCATCCAAATTTTTCATATTAAAAACAGATGATGGATATATTTTGTTTTCAACATAATATCAAGACACATAAAAAATCAACATGTCATCCATATATATAAACAGATCATCACACATTCGGATTCATACGATTTAGCATATAAATATGATTTTGATTAATTTACCACAAATCCGTTTAATAAAATTGTGTTATTAAACATTTCATACCATTGAATATGTACCTGTTTAGGACCATATAAAGACCCCTTCAATTTAAACGCTTTATCTTCTTTTTTCCATCACTACACATTCTTTGGGTTGTTCTATGTAGACTTTTTGGTAAAGATCACCGTTTAAAAAGACTGTTTTCACATCCATTTGATGCACAATTAAATTATAAATATCAGCTAAAGCAATGAGTGTTCTAATAGTGGAAATATGAGCAACTGGATAATAAGTGTTAAAGAAGTCTACATCTTTTTTCTTAGGAATATCCAACCACAACCAATCTAGTCTTATATCTATCAATTGATTCATCACGCTTCAATTTCTTCTTATAGATCCATTTCGATTTAATTGGCTTATAGTTAATAGGAAAATCAACAAGTTCTCACATATGATTATTGTTTATAGATTCTAATTCACTTTGCATAGCTTCTCTCCAAAATGGGGCATCTATACTGGACATAGCAACATAATACGTAGTTGGATCCTCATTAATTTAAAAGGCAAACACCACATAATCATCAATTATTCATGATATTCGACCACAAATGCAATAATAAAATTATTACCGAACAAAGTCTCAGTCTTTCTCTTTTACTCCTCGATTAAAATGTTCCTGTAGATTCACGAGTCAAGTGATTAGAAATCTCATCTTGAGCAGGCTTTGAAGAACTACACACATTCTCATAAGCAATGTTAGTTTTTGAATGAAATACATGCTAAAAAATTTTAGCATCACGTGATTCACAAATAGATTGATCACTCAAATACAAGAATCAATAAGCAGCGGAGTTTTGAGCATGATCAATAAATACACAATCAAAAGTTTTCAATTCAATTGGCTCTTTATTTCAGCTTTATACAAAAGGAACATATGAATAGCTTCATCCTTAGATCCTAAGAGGTATAATTGAGTGTATTTTAAAGTAGTCATCAACAAATGATATATAATACATATTTCATGCTCTACTAATTGTGCTTCTAAATTCAACTAAATTTGTGAGAATAAAATATAACAGTTTGGAAGATCTATTTTCCATGTTCTTAAAAGATTTCTTAGCATATTTAGCTTCAACACAAATTTCACATTAATCAATTTATTTCATTGCATGAATTAAGTCCATATTACGCAATTTCTTAATAGATTCATAATTCACATGACCAAGTCTAGCACGCCAAATATCCAACGACTCAACTAAGTAAGCAGAAGAAGATGAATTTTCATTCATAATTTCAGAAGCAACATTGACAACAAACAGACCATCAAACAAATAACTCTTATCAACAAATTCACCACTCATAGTCAACACTACTTTATCAAACTCAAAAACAAGCTTCCAACCAGCTTTGATCAACAAAGAACCAGAAACTAAATTCTTATGCATTCTAGGAACAAACATTACATTATTACGACTCAAAACTTTTAGAGAAGTTGGCTTGAGTATTACTTTCCCTGTACCAAGCAGACAACACTGGAGTTCTCCATGTACACGCATTCACTCTCGGTAGCTTCCTTGAACTCGTGAAATAGGTCTTGTCGCTGCAAAAGTGACATGAGGCTCCAATATCCAACATCCATCCATTTTGTTCTCCAACATGTTTGTCTCCACGACAACTGCGATCATGTTGTTAGACTCCACAAGATTCGCCTGCTTAGGGATAGTTCTCGCAGTAGAACGTTGAGAACACGAAAAGTTGCATTCTTACACTAGTACGATTTGTGTCCGAGCGTGCATGGCGCAAGTGCAACATGTCAGCTTGGGTTTGAAAATCTCTTTCTTAGCCTTAAATTTTTTTCATATTTTTATCAAGCATTGGCGCCTTAGACACCTTTCATGTTCCTGCACGAATGAAAGATTCCACAAGATTAGCCTTCAAAAATTTGAACGAGTTGGAAGACTTATCCTTCATGCGATTCGCTTCTTCGGTGCGCATGTGACTGATAAGTTCTTGAAGAGTGAAATCCTATTTTTTATGCTTCAATATGTTTCGGAGTTTAGCTCAAAACGAAGTGAACTTCTCGAGCAACATGTTTGCTTGCAGAAATTTCGCACATCTTCATCCCTTGATTGAGTACTACAGTAGTCAAGTTCTCGTACTCGTACAATTATTCCACGATCGACTTTTCATCTACCATCTAAAATTGCAGCCACTTTCCAACCACGTCTTGTTGTCCTTTTCAAATTTCACATGTCCGTCTACCGCAGGAGTTGGAGGTGTTGGAGGCGTAGTATCACCACCTTTCTTGGTAGTTCTGTTCAACCTAAAATGTGTACTTTAAGTTCTCGCAAGAGTACGAGATCTATCAGAGACAAACTAAGTTAACTCTATGTCGAATCTCAAGGAAAACTTAACAGGAAGATTCTAATTCTAAATGTTATTAAACAAGAAATGGAAATCCTAAACACTCTAAACTAAGATGATGCAAGAGATAAAACAGTAAAATAAATAAATAAGAATAAATAAAAGATGACATTCAAGATTTAAGGGTAGTGTAGGGTTCAGAAGATCCACAATTGATTATATCATGTTTCAATTAATCATGCATTTGTTCATGCATTAAGAGGTTCTTAAGAGTTATCTAATTAATAACTTATGTTTTCATAGTCAGGCATTAATCAAGACTTTTGTATTAGATTACCCAATTAGGAATTACTCAATTTATGAACAAACATTCATAACCAATAAATGATTCTCTAGAGTTGTTTAATCATTTAACTCACATATTCGTAATTAAGCCACAAGGCCCGCAATTCTTAGTTCCGTATTCGAATCACACAATAGAAAATCACAAATTAACAAACGAATTGCAATTCTTACGTTTTCAATTTAGAATTGATGTTGATTAAACCTTGGTCCATATTGGAATCATTTCTCAATCTCAACCAATATACGAGAAATCAAAATGGTGATCAGACGTTTAAATTGAATAAAAATAAGTTTAATCAATAAACATGAATCAATATGAACAATCAACAATCAATTAATAGAAATTGTAAACCCTAGTAGAGAATTAACAACTCAAATACATTCAATAATCAAAAGATAAGGAATTCTTAAGAATAAATCCTGGATTGAGTGGCTAATATCCACCCTTTTCGGATGAAAAATAATGAAATATTATGAAAAGGTATAAAGTCTATGCCCAAAAGTGTATTTAAATAACAAAATTCTGGATCTAAAGTTGCGTCCAGTGATCGCTAGGGGTACAACGGTCGCTTGGTGGCATTCTCTGCACTCTGCCGCAGCACAGGCCCAGCGACTGCCGGACCCCCAGAAACCGCTGGCCTGTTTATAATACGTAAATTTTGAAAGCATAGAATTGAAATTCGTCTCAATAGAAGTCTGTATCCGTAAACGGATCCAAAATCGGAGTTGTAACTAAGGAGAACGAGTCAAAATAAAATTGTTGCGCAATATATAACAAATTCGAGTATTTTCTCGCCCGTTACTCCTTGCAAGCTCTTGTCCGGCTTCCTCGGTTTCATTTTTTCGTCCTTTTGCTCATTTTTTCGCACATATCAATCAACACAATAGGAACCACAACCACGACATAAAAACAAACCAAAAACAATGAAAAAAAACTAAAACACGAATCAACTAGACTCGACAAAAAGACTAAAAACGCAACAAAATCATGTCAGAACACGTTCTCCGAGCGACTACAGTCATAGGGGGAGTAGAGAGGTCTTCGAACAACACGTAGTCCACCTAGAGTTGTTAGAATAAGATAAACAACTTTTGGGACCACCATTTGTAATTGAATTCATTCAACGGTTCGAGTTTCGACAAATTGGGAAGAGATCGATTCGGTGCCATGAAAAATCTCTTTTAGATTGTTGGAACTGAAGCTTTGGTTCCAACAGAAAGTATTCCTTATGCCCTATTATTTATACTCAAAAATCAATAGAACATTGATAATTTTGATCAATTAATTGTCATAAATATTTAGACGGGGAGAGTAATAATAATTAATATTGCAACCAAATCATTCACTCAATATCATTGAGATTAATTAATTAACCCTATATATCAGTGATCAAAATCCTAACTAATTATATCTTACTATTAGATTATGTTTGGTATATAAGATACGGTATCATCTCATGATAATTACTCTATAATTATTCTAAATATATGGTAATTATCATTAGATGAGTATCGCAAACATACCTAATGCATGAATATAAGTAGTATAAGAAGTTTGTGGATCAACACAAAAAGAATAATATAATTCTTGTACAAAAAAAAGCACTCAAGATCTGTTTCAATTCGGACCTAAACAATCGATTGATCATAGCATGCCATAATCATATCTACATGTATGAATTGGTGAAGAGGTTCATCAAGTGTAAAAATGAGTAGTTATGGTTATCAAACGAGCCCCAGGAGTTCCCCCAAACACTTCACGAGAGCGAATGCAATGATTCACCTGGAGAAGTGTTTGCAGGGAACTCTAGGGGATGCTTGAAAAGATATATAGCTGCCAAATTAAAACTCATGTCTGCTACTCTTTCTTTAATTTACTTCTTGACTACTTCGGCCTTCTTATTTATATATAGGGTTTTCCATGCTAGCTCCATATCATGTCATGCTTTAGGGCAACCTAGCTTGAAGGGGATATATAGAATCTTTGATCCTGAATGAACCTAGCTAGACTACATCGTCAGATACATCAAATAGCTATATAGATATATATACACAGAGAGAATCTTTTATTGAGTATATACTGATGAGTTATGAGTGGCCATTTGGCCTAGCGTTTTTCGTTGGTCTATTCCCCTTACTTTTTGTTCTCTCTACCTAGTTTGCGTTAACTTAATTTACTTATGAAGTACAGAAATAGCTAGAGTAGAATTGTGAAGGTTTGGAATTGCATTACCGATTCAGAAGCACAAATTTGATGTTCATTCCATCGATTGACAGAAGCTTTGGTGTTGTTGGCAGAGACAGAGACAGAGAGAGAGAGAGACCTGATCGATGGTGCAGGTGTGAAGAAGTGTATCTGGACGCGATGTGGGAAAATGTCAAGTGTAGAAGAATCTAATTTCATGGATTATTATTGTTTGTACAAATATTTCCTTTCCGCTACGCTACTTACACCCAATTTCTCCTAATATATTGATTAATTCGATTTAATTTACTACTACTTTTTATTTCGAATTAAGATAATACACTTAAGTAATCAACATATAATATAACAGTACACACGTATACATGTACGAGTGTTGAATATGTAGTGACTGTGTGCTTCATTAAAAGTATAATCTATTTCTTACATAATTAATGTACACTGCATTTTCTTTCTATTTTTTATTATCCGCAGCCAAAGATCATAGGGCCGACACGGTATTTGAATTTCATATATTTATAAATAAACAAAATGCCTCTTAAGTGGAATTTATTTATTCACCAGTTATTCTTCACCTTGCCAACAATACTGACCAGATTCATTGAATTGAAAATCATATCGCCAATACCAGATATCAACATATATAATTCTATATTTTCATCAACTCATAATATTCTTTATTAATTAATATTATAAAATATGTGAATATGTTATTATTGGCTTGTTGTACCTGAAATATTTATTATTCATAAATAAATCCAAAATGTAATATAAAATTGCAAACATATATAAGTTTAAGGGCGTAACCAAGTCCCAAGAGACTCCTCCAAATTCTAAAATTTTTATGTAGGTTGCATTTTCATTAATTTACGCCTAAATATGTAAATTAAGTTAATTAGTCAGTAATTAAAATTAAAGGTTGCATGCTTTATTATTCTCAAAAAAGAAGAGAAATTAAATATAGGTGAGAGTCCGAACCTGGTCGAGAAAGTAGGCGAAATAATGAAAAGGGAACCAAACATTGAAGCCAAAAAAGGATATATTCTTACAATTTGATTTGGTATCTGATTTGTTTATTCGCGAGTGAGTTCAGAATATTCTGCATAACTTTCAAATATTTCTCAAACTATATATGCACACTTGGTATAGAGTAGATAAATTAAATTAAGTTCATAGTACAGTTCAAGAACATAACAGATCAACACATTTCACAATGGATTTTGGACCCTTGATTATTTCTTTAATCATAAGATTTTGCCCTCAAGATTTGCACACTATATATTATACAAGCCCAAAGAATTGAAATGTACTATATATTACTACTATAATTTATAGACCCTAAACTGTGGGATGCGTCGATTTAATATCTCTATATATATATATATTTTTTTTCGTCAAATAATAGGTCTCTAGATTAATATTGATATGATATTGGCATCTTCCATAAATTAACAATTGTGATTCTAGAACTCTCAAAGCTGGAAACAGTGTGAAAAAAGAGATAAATATACTAGTTTCAAATAACTAGCTCAGACACAACTATTCACATATCCTAGTATTTTCCAAAAGGCGTAGTATTTTATAAGGCAATGGTGAATAAGCTTGATGAGTTGTCTGGCTCTGGCAAGAGAATACTGCCTAAAAGAATATGGTAGAAATGCAAAAACAAAGTGAAGGTCAGGAAAAAATCAAGTTCCTAATATACAAAATATATATACGTGTAATGTAACTAAAACTTTCAGAATTCCAGGGGTTCACAGATCCGTTAATATCATTTTATAGACATCTTTACAGAAAATAAATCTAATTTAAAGAAATTTACAAACACCCCAGAACAATCATTCATGTATAGTACATCAAAGGTTTTCTTAAAATTTGACATCTTCTGATTCTAAGGACTTTCTGTAATGTGGCCTTTCACTTAAGGCTGTGGTGGGTGTATCCTGAACTAAGGACTTCACACTCAAGTATATGTTGTTGCAGATATGAATCCATCTTTGTATAGGAATAGGACCACTTCTCAATCAAGAAAACAAATGGGATGGACTGAACCTGGTTAAGAATGTAGGGAAAATAATGACATGGAATAGTTTTCACAAGTGAATCTGCATATTTGATCCTATCATCTTTTCCAACTCACTTTAGACTATTTCATTTTTCATTAATATCATCAAAAGTAAATCAAATCCAAAAAAGAAGGCAGAAGGCAGCGCAGATTCATCAAGAGTATGATATGATCATAAAACCAGTTTACAGCATTTGATAATAGAACAGATTGGAAGACACTTGGAATCAATATATTCTAACCTTTATGATACCAAAATGATTTCTGCACTTGCCCACCGTTTCAGCTAAGGTACGATGGCCATTGCTTCTGTCTGAATAGACTTTGCATGCGAGTGCTATATATCGCTCACTATATATACAGGAGTCTTCAGTCATCAAACAACATGAATCCAGTCATGAGCTTTCCCCTAGAGTTCCCTTTAACGCTTCATTGTGTGGTTTCTTGAGAAACAATAGCCACTGAAGTGTTTGGGGGAACTCCTGGGGGGATCTGATATATATAAGAAAGATTCATAAATATCTATGCATTTCTAGGGGTCATCTTAGAAAGAAGGAATTATAAGAAAATGCAATCTTATACTAGTGCCAGAATGAATTGAAGTCGGCTTCAAACAATGGAAATAATTTATCAGTCTCGACTAGAGTCTCCCCAATCGCTTCATTGAGTACTTTCTGTAATGAGAAGTGCTGCCTGAAGTGTTTGGGGGAACTCCAGTAGCGATCAGATATAAGGCAGTTGCAACAGATATAAGGCTGGCTATATGGATCAGGTATTCTTCTTACACGTTGACATTAATGCATGCGACTGTTCTGAGTGTTAACAAGTTTGTCACTGTATATGTAATAGCATTTGAATGGTCCATCTTCCTAGCCTTAGGAAACACTTTGAGCAGACAAGATTGGGAGCAGAAAGAATCCACACATGCATGTGCAGTAATGAAAGCTACTCAAAACCTAGAAAAGTAGTAGTAATTAAGAGAAAAAAAAAAACATGTGTTTTTACAACTCAAGGCTCATCACTCCTTTTCTCATCGTTCAAAACTTGAATCACGCATTCACATTTTGCATTAGAACTAATTAAAACAACATAAAGTGGAAGAAGATTCTGATTTTTATTGACACCGCGCTTAACTTTGTCATTTTCAAATTCTGGAGGCTCCTGACGCAGTGGCGGATTTAAGTGTAGCCAAGGGGGTCAATTGCCCTCCCTTGATTTTTTACTTAAAATGTTTATTATACTCTTAATAACTTTTAAAAATTAAAAAATATTAATAAAATTTATACAAATGTTCAATTAATAAAAAGCTTTTGACGGACAAAAGTTAGTTCAACTAGTTGAATACTATCCAAATGATTTTAAAGGCGTCGAACTTTTGGGGTTGTCGGATCAATTCAAAAATTTTGTGTTGGATGTGCGTTTAAAAATTGATACTTCTGATGTAAAAGAGCTCGGTGATCTTGCAAAAAAATTGGTTGAAACTGGAAGAAATTTGATGTATCCATTGGTTTATAAGCTTAACTTTAGAACTAGTTTTGCCAGTTGCAACAACTTCTGTCGAAAGAGCATTTTTAGCTATGAAAATTATAAAGAACCGACTTCGCAATCGAATGTGTGATGAATGGATGAATGATAGTTTGATGGTCTATATTGAAAAGGATGTATTCATTTGTGTTTCTAATGATGCTATTATGCATAAGTTTGAGAAGATGGCGGATTGTCGGGACAAACTATAGGTTAAACCTTTCCTAATTGTTTATATAATATACTTTGTTATAGTCTTTTGCACTTTTGCCTCCCCTTAGTTTGGATCATGCGTCCGCCACTGTCCTGACGGTTATTTGACTGACTGACTAGAGAGTTTCTTACCTATGAGCTGTTTCAATTTCTCTTACTCTGCGTTGGCGCAATTATGGTAATTTCTTGCAGATAAAGAAGGCACTCCTCCCATTGCGCTTTGACTTGATGTTCTCTACGAAGCCAGCTCCATGCAGAACTTGAATCTCCCTCCTATGCCACACTCAAGACGTAACGGCAATGCAGTTGGTGATGAAGCAAGTAGTTGAAATTCATACTAATATGCATTACTGACGATAAAACCAACAGTAGCATATGGAATAATGGTGGGGACCCCACCCCGGCGCAATGACTTTGTTTGTTTTCTGCAATTTCCATTTCCAGTTCTAGCCTACCTCACCATGTGCCGGCTTGAAATCTGACTATAACTTGCATACGAAGCAATAGCCTGTCTTCGAACCAAGTGACCACCAACAGCAGCATGCAGCTGTATGACACCTTTTAGAGTTTGAAATTCATGGCGGGCCTTGCAATCATTAATGGAAGGGAAGAACAATGAGAAACCCTCTAACAACAAGCATGATTATGAGGAGGCTGCCATTTCACACCTGGGGAGAATCATGAAGATTAAGAAGATGAATGAAATCATGTCATGCTTCAATCAATGAGCCCCATACCCAGAAACAACATATACCGCAAAATTGTCGAATACCAAATTACTTCTTATTCTTATAAATGTGTGTGAAGGCAGGAGATAATCACCCCAAACAAGATTGACCAAAAAAATACTGATATACAGTGAAAAGGGTAGAACCACAATTAAGAGTAAGAACATAAATGATGATATCTAAGTATAGAGGTAGATGTCTAATGAGTCATGTATATATGATTGGCGAGGAATATATAAGAAGCAGAGAACAAAGATGAAAACTACCTATTAAAAACATACACAAAGTTCTCTTCCCGTCGACAGATTAGACTTGGATCATTTTCTACCAAAAAGAATGCCCGTGATCATTAACCTCACAAGGCTAATATCCTACAAAGTTGAAATGGAAAGCTATATTAATCCAGATTTTGGAGAATGTTCAAATCATTTATAAGCACTAAATTCAATTAATAATGAGAGGAAGTGGGGTGGGTTTGTATCTGATGGCAACCAATTGTTTTTTGGTGTCAGTATGTTGTTATCCAGCTATTTACAGGCCTAGGCCCAAATTTAAGTTCCATGACATAATAAATTTCCATATTTACATATACTTTTTACCCATAAATTCATAATTAGTGAAATTACCAACTGATGCATGTATAAATAAATCATAAAATAATAGTAAGAAACAAAGAGTATCTTCTTTATTTGGGTATTTGATAAAATTTAAAAATGATCACTCACCCGGCGAAATCAACGATGTTGTATGCTTTATTGATAAATTAGTATTATTTTTTTATTTTTCAAACGGAGTTTATTAATTACGATTTGGTTTAATACTGTTCATAATAAAATATGAGTACCTAAGGTAAGTCCGATAAATTTTTAAAAATTATATATATATATATATATATGAAAGTGATTTTTGAATAGGAAATATGAAATGAGCACAACCATTAAATTTATTAAATTAACGGTTATGATTTATTCAAATTTATTAATTTTTAAATACATTAAAATATTTCATAAATATTATGAAAATGATATTTATGTAATTCTAACATGATACCGAAAAAATTACCAATTCCAATGTAAAAAGAGAAAAATATATTTTTGATTTACCTCAAATTTGATTTTCAATTCCAATGTAAATCAGCGTTTTCTTCTGTAAATTTGATTTCAAGACCATGAGTGAAATGAGTTTCAAATCGTAAGTCGCCGCCCCTTCTCTATCTCGAATCTCGACTCCAACCCAATCTTCATGCAGCGTTTTGCGGCGGCGCTCCACCACTATGCGACCATGTTCAGAAGAGGGGCCGAGTTTGTATCTAGCATCTGAAGCTCCGGCATATCTCATTCCCTATCTTCGATCGCGCCGGAGAGATTGTTGCTTATAAGGTCGAGGAAGTAAACCTCCGAGAAGGCGGTCAGTCCTACCAGAATATTTTTTGGAAAAGAACAAGTGGGCACGACTGCAGGAATATGATTGCATTGTCGTGATTTGTTGTTGTCGTGGTGTTGTAATTTGTTGTTGCAACGACTGCACGACAAGTTGGCGGTGAATCTCAATTTCTACGAGTTTAAGATCACGACGTCGTGATGTATTGTTGCTCAAGGTTAAAATTGAGATTGCATTGTCACATACGTGTAAATTGCAATGTTATTTTGTTGCACCACACATACATGTGAATTGCATTGACATTTAGATTAGATTGAAACATTTTCACTACCATCCAATTTATAATTATTTACAGACTACAATCCAACAATAAATATAACGTAATGCATAAGACATTTGATTGTGAATCAAAATGACGTAAATCGGTATTGCATGGGGTGAAATGGTTTTGGTTGCGTTTCCCAATTAAAATTTATGTAACTCGAAACTAGTGGATTTTTCAAATATTTTTGGAAGTATCTCATAAATTTCTCCAACTACCAAAAAGTAAATGATAGTACAATATATATACGTCTAATGCAAATTACATAACTATACAATGCAATGCGTCCAACATAACCAATTTCTAATTTATGGAATCAAAATCAACTGTAGAATCTATTAGAATGAATGGACTAGATCACTTCCTATATTCTACTATTTACCTTCTTTTTACCTGAAATCAATCCCATATATATATATATATATATATATATCTTTTTATCCCATAAATTAGAAAAAGGCCCAGATATTACGAAAAGTATAAATCACCCTATTATTTTTTTCAAAATTAAGAGAAATATTTAAAACTCTAGTTTGAGATTCTGTTTTTCTCTGTAACTTTGATTCAAGAAGAGCAATTTTGGTATCTTTAAAATCAGAAGTGTTTACAATGATTTTTTGTTTTCCTTTTAACTCAGCCTGAAGTTCATTATTCATTTTTTGCAAATCAAAATTCTGTGCTTGTAAAGTTCTAATATTATCTTCTAAAGCTTTTATCAAACTTTCAGAGGTTTTCTTAGTAATTTCAGAAAAAGTTTTGACTTCTTCAGGTTCAATATAAAAATTTAACCCTAGATGCTCTCTTGCTGCAATCAATGCTTAAGAGAAACTGTAAAAACCTTTGAAAATTGGACTTTGACAGTTAATAAATTTTGCAACTGTCTCCCATTTGTTGAAAATCCCTACTTTGGTACCTCGTAGAATCACGTAATGTGAAAATCTCCTTTTTTGTTCCGGGAGTTTCTTGTTTTGTTCAGAAAAATAGTATCCCAAACCATTAAGGCATTGTACTTTGAAATTTGTAGCCTGCTTCATAGTCTGTATATGCCATAAATTATCTTTCTCCTTGTCCACCACGCATTCGCGCAAACTCTGATGCAACTGTATATCTAGAAGTAGGATAACTATGAACATATTTACTTAGAGTTATACAATTTCTTGCAATAGTAATATTGCCATTTAATCATGTAATAAAATTTAAGCCCAATAGAAAATCTTGTGATTTAATATCTTTTCGATTTACTAACGTTTGTGGTAATTCATATTTAGTACTATAATTTCCAGCAAAATTTAGGAACTGTATACCCTGAGCTTCTACATAATGTGTAATATGTATCTTTCTATTTTCTAGTGTTCGTGTAACAAGACCATAATTTAATTTTTTATGATATTTTTCTGGTATTAACTTGTATGCTATAAGACTTTTTGTGCTTCCTGTGTCAAGTATAGCTGATAAATTAACATAATTATTATCTTCTAACCATATCCTACATTGTAATGTTATCAAACTTGTTATTCCTTGATTAATGAGTTGATCTGTATTATTATTACTTATTAATATATATATATATATATATATATATATATAGATATATCGTGTGATGAAGAGACGAATCAACTACAGAATCTCCAAGCTAATTGGCATGGTCAATTACATTTTCTTAATCCCTGCCTTGAAAATTCTAAACAAGCAAAATCGGCGAAAGGAGAAATAATTCCAACTAGTTCTGTAGAAAACACCCAAAAAAACAATCCAAACGTCAGATACTTGTTAATATTATTAATTAATATCAAATTATATACTGTAACTTTTATTTTTATGTTGTTTGAATATAGAATAATTAACAAGTGCTACGAAACAGAGAGACCGAAACAAATTAATTAAAATGGACATATTCGAGAATAAATGGATTAGCGATTAGGTAAGACTAACACATCAAAACAAGAATGATTAGGTGAGTAAATTTACATTTTTGGGCTTATATTTTAGATGCACCACCGACAGAATTTTATAGACATGCATACACATGGAAATTATTGGGAACATTCATTTTCCTACTTTATGCTACTATCGATTAATTAATGGAACATTAAATGCTTAAATCAGTAATTTCCTATTATTGATGCCAACATTATAAACATAAATATACAGATGAGATTGGATGGTGATAACTAGATATAATTAGGTATTGACCGAAATTTATGAATTTTACAAATTACTATATTATACAAATATTAAGTGTCTAACTTCTGCTCCCTCTGTTTTTTAATAAGTGTCATATTTCACTTTTTTTTTGTTTCTAAATAAGTGTCCTATTTCAAAATTTTAGAGTATATTTATGATAATCTTTTAATTTTGCCCTTATTTAATACTTATTGGAATTTGATATTATTTGTATGAATGTATTTATTATGCTATTCAATAAAAGGTATATAAGTAAAAATTTTATTTTATTAATATGTGTGGTTTAGTAAACACTTATTAAAAAACGGAGAGAGTAATTTCTAATTAAGTAGTATTAATTTTCATTTGTTACGCTGCATCTTTCCAATGTTACAAGTTCCTATCACACTATTCTTCGGTTGTTTTATTTATTCACATAAATTAAAAAATGATATAAATAACAAAAAGATGGTAGTGTCGATTAAAAAAATTATTTTTTATTATTTTTGAAAACAATTTAATAATAATGGAATAACTAAAAAAGAAAAATAAATTTACATTAAAGAGAGGGGTGCGAGAACATATAATTGTAAATGCAACAAGAAACGCGATTTTTGAATTTCTGTCCCTAGCTATTCGATTAATTTAACTACTATATGATACTTCCTCCGTCATGATAAACATGACACAAATTTTTGCGCACGATTATTAAAAAAAGGTGTATAAATACACGCACTAGCTAGATTTAGCTATCATATGAAATGGTTCATATATATATATATATATGGATTTAAATTCAATGGACAAACTAGGCTCCTAGCTTGTTGACTCAACACGTTAAGTAGTTTTGACACTAAAACAGCTAACAATGTAATTAAAATATAAGTATATATATTAGCAAAAACACAATTTTAGAATCGTTTGGCATGCAGGCAGAGTTGAACGAGCGTGTGGGTCCCCACGCCTAGAGCCGTAGAACGCGACAATTAGGAGTAGTTTATTACAACTACAATAATATATGTATATGCATATGTCTAAATCAGAAATGTAACAATCAATCCGATTCAAATTAAATAAAGATAAAGTAAGAAGGTATCTAACTAAGCTTATTTTAAAGATTATAAGATATGATATTTTAATAGTTTATAAGTGGTCAAAATATTTGGATAAATAAGCTTATAAATTTTTGTAAATAGTTTATAGAATGTTTAAGTGTTTGAATAAAATGGGTTATAAGCTCAGCTAAACACCCTCTAAACACCCTCGTACCACTATGAGGGTGTTTGACTAATCTTATTTTAAAGAGCATATAAGATGTCATATTTTAAGAGCTTATAAGTTGTTAAGGTGTTTGGATAAATGAACTTATAAGCTTTTTTAAAATTTTATAAAATAATAAAATGTTTGACATTTTAAACTATTAACATGTGATTTTGTTGGGGTAAATATGATAATAACAAATTATTATATGGTTATTTATGCAATTTTGTTGCAGTTTATAAGTTCATGAAAAAATAAGTTGTAGTGTAAGTACTTATTTTTTGAGCAACTTATAAGCTCCAAGAGCTTATTTTAATAATTTATAAGCTCTCAAAGAGTTTAATTTGTCAAACATTTTTAAGGAACTTAATAAGTACTTAAACAAGTTATAAGTTATTTTAAAAACTTATAAGCTCAGTCAAACAACTAAGTGGATGTGGAGATCTTATGCTAATTATTCCTCTCCTCTCTCACCTCCACATGCCCCTTGCTTTCCTGTAGGGCTGTAAATGAATCAACCTACTCGCGAGCTATTTGAGGCTCGCTCGAGAAAAGCTCGTTCAGAACTCGATTCGTCAGTAAACGAGTCGAGTTCTAGTACAAATTTAAGTTCGATAATTTTATCGAGCCGAGTTCAAGCAAGACATGCTCGACTCGTTATGTTTGCGAATATGTTCAAGCTTGTTTGTTCAAGAGTAGATTACTCGAGCAAGCTCGCGAGCACTTAATCGAACCATCAATCGAGTACTTAATCGAGCTGAATGCATAAAAAGTTATAGTAAAGGTGGAGATTTGAACCATTTACCTTTAAGTAAAAATAAATAAAATTACTTATTTACTACCATCAAACTAACTTATTATATTTTCACATAATAATATTATACATATAATTCGCATCATAAAAATAATTTAAATATACATTAAAATAGAAAAAATTAATATATATAGAATATGTATGTATAACATAATACGTAATCTATATATATAATATGTACGATCGATGATGGATTGCATTTGCTAATTTAAAAAATATAAACGAGCTCGAGGCGAGCCCTCAAAAATAGATTATCACGAGCATAATTTAATATTTTTGAGCTTTTCACAAGCGAGCTCGAGCTTGAGTTCAAAAGTATATCAAACGAGTTGAGCTCATGCTTGAAAGTATATCAAACGAATCAAATTCGAGCTCAAGCTCGAAAACAATATCAAATCAAGTAATACACGAGTCGAGCTCGAGCCGAGCTCGAACTCGATAATTAAGTACGAGTTGAGCTTGATCAGCAGGTCAGAAACTCGAGTTGAGCTCGAGCACTTTAATATATTAAACGAGCCGAGTCGAGCCGACTAGTATTCGACTGGACTCGGGTCGGCTCGATTACAGCCCTACTTCCCTGCATGCAACTCCACCGTAGCCACCAACAAAGCCGTTGAATTCCGAGCTTCCCGTTGACTTTTCTCATCACAGTATGCTGACCTTTACGCCTTCGCTTCATAATACCGTACCCCGCGCCACATTGGATCACCGCCAACTTATTTGCATGGCTTCCTCTATTTTTGAGCATGAATTATTACATTTCGACGCTTACTCAATAAATTTAACATACCAAAATATGGAATCTCGTGTGGGAAAATAAGATATATTGAATTGACTTTAGCTTTCATAGGAACTTGTCACTTAATGAATCGTCCTCTTCAGTCACCTTCTCAATTCGCATTTAATCTCAACAACTACGTACCTATTTCATTACAAGATCAAAATTTCCATTTTTACTATACATTCTCACAAAAATTTCCAGAATCTTTAATCGTGTTCGTTTATACAAGTAGCAAGTTGTGTGTGCAAAAGGGAAATCACTTTATTACAAAGTTCCCAAAAGGCCAAATCATTGATTTTTGGCTGATACAGCCTAGAATCATAGTTTCCCACCCTTCTCCCAAAATGATTGTTCCATCTCTGCATTTCGTTCTTTCTTGAAGCTCAACAGTTGAGTTCTTGATCACTTCTTCAAGAATGGAGTATTATTCATGGGCTCCTCTCCGTTTCTTACTCTCTGCTGCATTTATTCTTGCATCATTCCCTCTCTCACTCTGCAATGCACAATTAGTCCCAACTGAGAGCAGAATCCTTTTCCAGCTCCAGCAGCTTCTGGAATACCCTCAAGCTCTTCAGACATGGAACAACTGGACCAACTTCTGCTTCCTTCCTCCCACACCCTCCCTCACCATCGTGTGTTCTGAAAATCACATCACAGAGCTCACCATTGTCGGAAACAGAACCTCCCCTTCCCACACTCAGCTCTCCCCTTCGAACTTCGCCGCCTCCCAGCTATCTCTTTCCCCTAAATTTTCTACCGATTCATTCTTTACTGTCTTGACAAAGCTCTCGAGCCTTCAGAAGCTCTCGTTGGTATCATTAGGGATGTGGGGCCCGCTTCCCGCGAAAGTCAACCGGCTCCGCTCGCTCGAGGTGCTCAACATTAGTGCCAACTTCATGTTTGGCGAATTGCCTCAATCAGTTTCAACTTATCCGAGGTTGAAGAGTCTCGTACTGAATGGTAATTTATTTAATGGGAGTGTTCCTGATCTGAGCACTTTGTCGATGCTCGAAGAGCTGGACTTGAGTAGCAACTACTTTGGTCCTAAGTTTCCATCAATAGGCAGCAGTCTTGTGTCCATCGATCTTGGTAACAATTCTCTGAGATCTGAAATACCTCAAGATTTGTTGAAGATGAACAAGCTTCAATTTCTTGATGTTTCCTCGAATAAGCTCGTGGGCCCAATTCCATCCTTGTTGTTTTCATTGCCATTGATAGAACGCATTAGTCTTGCCAAGAACCAGTTGAGTGGAGCATTCCCACCAAATGCTTCTTGCAGTGGAAATCTCACCTTTGTTGATGTTTCCAGTAATCTTTTGATTGGGAAGTTGCCTTCTTGTCTGGCTCCGAATGTAGGGAATAGGACAATTGTCATAATGTGGAATTGCCTTTCTAACACAACCTCAAAGTATCAAAGGCCTCGTGCTTATTGCCAGAAGGATGCACTAGCTGTTATGCCTACTGTGAGAAGGAAGCAAGAGGAATCCACCTTGAAATTAGGCATTGTGCTTGGAGTTATTGGGGGAACTATAGCTATATTAGGTGTTTTAGGTCTCTTGATTCTTGTTATCTACAGAAGGATGCAGAGGAAGCACGCTGATGAGTACAGATGTGAGAGTTTTGTAATGGAGAAGACCTCCTCCCGTGGCTCTCCACTCGGAAGTAAGCAGTAATTAGTACCATATTGTTTTAGTGAATTTGATCTGTTTCTTATACGAGTTTGGTGTTGCATTTTGATCAGGGCATGTTCCGCAGCCTATGAGGATGACGTCGCTCGGGCTTCCACCGTACCACGTGTTCACACTCGAGGATATGGAAGAGGCCACAAATAATTTTGATACAACTAATTTAGTGAGAGAAGGATCTCAAGGGCAGGTATTGCTAAGTTTAAGTGTGTTGTGTTTATGTCTGAATATTTGGTACTAACTTTATGTGAATTCAATGACTTGAATCTTGATCAGCTATACAAAGGGTGGCTGAGAGATGGATCTGTGGTCCTAGTCAAATGCTTGAAGCTAAAACAGAAGCATTCACCTCAAGCTCTACAGCAGCACATGGAGGTGATATCCAAGCTGAGGCATCGGCATTTAGTAAGCGTTCTAGGACACTGCATCGTCTCGTATCAGGACCATCATCCCAGCACAGCTACCACCGTCTTTATTGTGCTTGAAAACATGGCTAATGCCTCTTTAAAGGATCATCTTATCGGTACACCACCTCCCTTTTTTAGAACCTGCACCTCTGAGCTTTTGGAGTTTTTGGAGAGTAAAAGCATTAACTATTTCTGTTTATGTAATGAAAGATTGGAGAAAAAGAGAATACTTGAAATGGCCGCAAAGAATGGGCATCACCATGGGCGTGGCAAGAGGTATCCAGTACTTGCATACGGGTGGAATCCTCGGAAACGACATTAAAATCGACACCATTCTGCTAGATGAAAGTCTCACTGCCAAGATCAGCAGCTACAGCATAAATATACCATCTAAGGTTAGAAGATTCATTCATATATGCAAGAGACAATATTAACACGCAAAACACATTAGTTCTTGACAAGTTTGTTCCTTGATGATCACAGGTTGGTGCTGAAAGCCCACTCCATGGACCAGACGCTACGAATCAGTCGCAAAAGTACATTTCAAACTCTTTCCACCTTCATATCGATTGATCTTTCGTTGTTTGTATTGTCTGGTCTTATTGAAACTCAATCTATAATGCAGCCAAAATCCAGAAAAGGAAGACATCTATAGGCTAGGAGTAATTCTTGTAGAGGTCATCACTGGTAGAACTATAGACTCCCAGAGTGAATTAGATGACCTTAAATTTCAGGTAACGTAAAATAGAAGTAAAATTTCATTCTTGCATATTACTTAAGAGACTCTGATCTAACATGAAATCGTTGTAATGATATAACTTTGCAGCTAGAGAGGAGCTTGGCAGAGTCACCATCGAAACTACGAGACATGATCGATCCCTCCATGCGTGGAAGCTTTGCGTATGAATCACTGAAAACAGTAGTGCAGATTACGGTAAACTGCTTGAGCAAAGATCCGAGGGGGAGGCCGACGGTGGAGGATGTGCTTTGGCATATGCAGTACTCAGTACAGGTTCAAGAAGGATGGACTAACAGTGGAAACCTTAGTGGGAATCTTAGTGGAAACCTTAGTAACAAAATGTGATGCAATGCAACGCAAAATTGATGATAAGCCTTGTAAAATTACTTACTTTTTCACCTCAAGAGTAGAATTATAATAGAAGTTTGGTTGATGCGAAAAGGGCCATACTAAATGCATGGAAATTGTGAATTGAGGGGTCTGTTTTTACCTCATAAATGCATGCTGGCATGCTGCCCAATTAATATTCTATGGCTTCATTAAAACTTAAAGGAATAATCGAGCCACACTGTATAGTCTAGAAACCTAACTTAATCCAACCAAAATTATTCAGTGGGCTTAAGTATCGACTCTATCGAGTGTCGAAAATATTTTTGCTCCTACCGTAGATTACAATGATCATTTCAATTGTATAATGATGATTATTGATAAGGTCAAAAACAATATACACTCTTATTTTAGAATATATAAAATATATTGAATTAATTCGCCTTTTGAAATATTTGTATATTTATTTTTAAAATTATAATTAAAAGTATTTAGTATTATGGTTTACCATTCAAACAATAGCCGAATATGACCTATTCACATTTCTGAAAATCAAAATTAGAACGAATCTATGGTCTACACGATTCACGGTTTCAATCAAAATCGTCAAAAAATAGTTAAGGTTTTCTAAAATTGTTGATTGCAATTCACTTTCAATTATAATCTTTTAAACACCTTTAATCATATAACAAACTACTTACTAAGTTTTCAGAAAATAAAAATTTAATCAAACCAAACAAAAATTATATGTCGATCAATTCGGCTTATTATTATCGCGTAGGTCTCAATAAGTTTAACATCTTTTTTAAAGAATTATGAATACTTTTTAAAAGAATTATATCGAGTTTATTGGATAGTAAAGAAAAAACAAATTGATAATTTTTGTAATAAGTAGTATCTGAAATTTATATTTGAAGATGCTATGACTAATACTGACTCCCAATTCCAAGCGAAATTAGAAAGAATAAGTTAAACCCTAAATTAAATCAAATATATAACTAAAAGGTCCCTTTTTTGGAACGGTATAGCAATTTCCGGTGTTAGAAGAAGAGCGGTTGTGTTTTTCTGGCGATGCAGTGGACGGCCAGTGGCAGCGTATGAGGCAAAGAATAGCACAGCTAGTCAAAGATGGACTCTACAAAGAAGCCATTGCGCTCTACGCGCACAACCACTCCGTCTCTCTTCCGCCGCCTAATTTCACCTTCCCCTACATCCTCAAAGCGTGCGCCGCCCTCAAGGCTGTCTCCGCCGCCCAAATGCTCCACGTTCACCTCCTCAAGTTTGGTTTCACGAATAAGCACACCATCACGGACCTCACCAACATGTACATGAAACTGGGCTTGGTTGACAATGCAGCCAAACTGTTCGATGAAATTCGTCACCCAAGTGTATCTGTTCTCAACGTTGTCATTTCCGGTTTTGTACAAAATGGGCTTCCCCAAGAAGGCTTCAGAGTCCTTAGACAATTTTGTTTCCCTAGTTTTAGGATTGATTCGTTTACGATAGCGAGCTTGTTGCCTGCATGTGAGAATGCTGCGCAGGGGATGCAATTGCATTGTTTGGCGATCAAGATTGGTGTAGAGAGGGATGATTATGCTGCGTCATCACTAATGAAGATGTATATAGACTGTGGGGAGTCAGGTTCTGCTTTGAGCTTGTTTCGTTGGATTGAGGACAAAGGTGTGGTCTTCTGCAATGCTTATATATCAGGGCTTGCGCAGAAAGGGGTTGTTGAAACGGTGTTGTGTGTGTTTAAGGAGATGATGGAATTGTTATATGATAATCTTACTGTAGCTACTATGGTTTCTGTGTTGTCTGCTTGTGGAAGTGGTAGGTGTGTAAGATTTGGTAGGCAGCTTCATGGGATTATAGTGAAAGTTCAATTAGAATTCGACACTAACGTTGGGACTGGCCTTGTGGATATGTATTCAAAATGTGGCTCTTGGCAATGTGCGTATAGTGTATTTAGTAGTATGGGAAGTAAAAGAAATTTGATAACGTGGAATTCGATGATAGCTGGAATGATGCTTACTGGTCAATGCGAACTTGCTATAGATCTCTTCTTCAAATTAGAGAGTGAAGGAGGATTGAAAGCTGACTCTGTGACATGGAATTCCTTGATCAGTGGTTTCATTCAGCTAGGAAAAGCGGATGAAGCTCTTCTCTTATTCAGAAAGATGCTGTCTTGCGGTGTATTACCTAGTGTACGGTGTATAACTAGCTCGCTAGCAGCTTGTTCGTCTCTGTCAAAGCAAAACTATGGAAAGCAGATTCATGCATATGCTGCAAGAAGGAAAATCATTGATGATGAATTCTTGGCTACTGCAGTCATTGACATGTACATGAAGTGTGGAGAGCCTGCTTTAGCCTGCAATGTTTTTAATCAGTTCCATATAAAGCCAAAAGATACAGCATTCTGGAATGCCATGATTTCTGGGTATGGAAAACATGGGCAGAGTGAAGCTGCTTTTGATATTTACACTCAAATGCTTGAGCAAGGCGCTGAGCCAAATTTAGTCACTATGAGTTGCCTTTTGTCTGTATGCAGCCACAGTGGTCTAGTTGAAAAGGGCTTCCATATCTTCAGAGTATTCACTGTAGGATATGGTTTCGATCCTACTCAAAAGCATATGAATATCTTGATCGATCTCCTCACCCGTTGTGGAAGGCTGGATGAAGCGTTCGAACTCCTAAAAGCAACAAATGAAACTGGTGCTACTCTCTCAGCTTCTCTGGTTGGCGCTTCTGAGCATTATATGGATTCCAAGTTAAGAGAAGAGATGGCTGAGAGGCTTTTAGAATTAGAGCCCGACAACCCGATTCCTTTCGTGGTTTTGTCCAACATATATGCCAGGCAAGATAAGTGGAAAGATGTCCACAAGATTAGAAAGTTAATGGACAAGAAGGGACTGAAGAAACTCCCTGGCATTAGTTCAGTTGTAAGCTCCTAAAATGGAGATGCACGGTATTTGGCTCAACCTCTATATGCATTATGTGCTCAAACTCAAGTGGTCAGACTACTTCAAGAAGCATAGTAGAAGAAGAAGATGCCTTATGAACTTCTCAGAAGTATCTATCATGTTGCAGAGAGTTATATTCTCCTTTCCTTTCATGAATGTGACAGTGATGGATGGATCGTATTTGTTGGTGAGGATTGAAGAAACAAGAATGTTTGCGTCCAGACGTATACGTATACGACTTTCTCAAAGCATATCATACATAGGAGGCTGCTTTGATCCAACAATAGTGTCCAAATTTTGACGAGAGTTGAGGATTCTTAGGTAGGTTTTTTAAGCAGCAGCATCTAATGAGTCTATTTTATTTAGCTCTATACAACACTTAAACAGCTGCATCTGCTCAGAAGTTGAAGGTTGACAAACGATATCTTTTGTGCAACACTCTGTACTTTTTGATGATTTTTTTATTATATAATTTATTGATAACCAGGAAAGGAGTATTAGATCTAGCAAGGACAATTTTATAATGTTCTCATTTTTATACAAGCATTCAAAAGGCGAAAAAACGAGTGATATTCAAAAACTTGAATATTGACTTAGGAAACACATCAATTCGTTTAACTTAATCACCTACATTCACGTTTAATCTCATGCCTCAAATCAAACCCTCAAAAAATAAACTACTCTTTCCATTCAAATAATTGGATTGATCACTAAATATGTAAATAATAAACGAAAATTACACTATTATTGCATAATTGACGTATCATGACACCTAGCATAATTAATGAATTAAAATATAACATAAATATTTTCATTATATATACTCTCCGACATCTCTCTGTTAGAGCAACTACAATGGTAGAATTCCTTTTGGGGTTCTAATTTTGACACATGTATAAGAACCTCAAAATTAGAACCATCAACAATGATGGGTACTAATTTTGGGGTGCTAATACTATTTGATGAAGCCCACTTAATGCAATTTATCCATTTTATTATTTTGATTTATATAGTTTATGTATATACTATTGTTGGGAACCTTTTTGATGATTGTGGAAATCATTATTTATATGTTTTGATGATGCGAAACCATATTATATATGCATAATATTAATCTGTGCTTACGCTTTAATGTCTATTGATGCTTAGATGTTTATGCTTTATTTCTGTCTAGAATAGATAGACTCAACAGATGGTTAAGTGTAAGGACATATCGATGAAAGACAGATCGTGTCCATAGGAACCATCTGTGTTCTCAATAGTAGATCAATTAACATGTAAGATCAGGTTGAGTTTACAACCTGTGTCATAGAGTTTGATCTTATTTTGTCTATCTAGTAGAAGGGAGATCAACCTGTGAGGCCAGATTAAATTAACGATCTGTGCTATAAAGATCGACCTTGTGGTGTAGCAGGTTAAGTCAAAATGTGAGAACAGATCGATGTAACGATCTGTTCATAGGACTAACCTGATCCATCTAGACTTAGTTTTTATTGCATTTTTTATCGCACAACATGCAAGCATTCTTACCGAGGACAGATCGATAGAAGATCGATAGCAGATCGATGGATAGCTAGCTGTTTATAGACTCCAACAGCTAGACATCAACAACAAGCGATCAACAGATAGTGATCAACAGCTAGTGATCAACAGCAAGTGATCAACAGCTAGTGATCAACAACAAGTGATCAACAACTAGCTGTGTACATCGACTTCAAGGAAAATGAATTCACCTGTTCACAGCAGCGAGCTGTGTATAACAGCTAGATATCAACAGCTAAACGTCAACAGCTAGACGCCAACAGCTGGACTTCAACAGCTAGACGTCAAC
>JAPKLX010000034.1:194662-217953 GCA_026898415.1 Leonotis leonurus | reverse complement strand
AAAGATAATTTTTGCTATTTTTGGAGTGTGTCAAGTTTAGTGGGACGTCCCAAAAAGAAAAACGTATCAAGTTTAGTGAGACAGAAGGAGTATGCAATAAAAAAAGAAATATAATCAATTAACATACTATAGATAATATATATATATATATATATATAGCTCAAAACACACATAAATTTTAGTCGAAGTAATTTTTGTCTGCACATCAAAATTTTAATTAGAAGAAATTAATTATTTAATTCATTTTCGACAATTTTAAGTGATCTTTCTTTCTAACAAAGTATATTATCATTTCACAATAATCATGGTATTTACTAATAAAAAATATCCAATAACCTAGCTATGAAGAATTCTAGCTAACATCCGATCAACAATTTAGTGGGTTGGAGTTAATATCCAAGTCAATAGATTCCGAATTCGAATCCTCTGTGATACGGTTATGTAATTTAAATTTAATGTAATCTAATTTAAATAAAAAAAAAAAAAACTTTAATGAGATACTACTAGCTTGCATGATGCCTTGACACTATATATATACTTTACATGTATGCAAAATAATTTGTGTTTTGTCTTGTCTGTTGAAGAAATTTTGTGGTAATTAATGGACCATATAACAAGTCTTTGCTTGTTTCTTTAAACTCATAATTATAATATCTGTTTGCTGCTAATAAGTGTGTTTTAGATAGTTCAATCAAGAAACTATTGATTATAATTAAGTGTAATATATATATATATATAGGATATAGATTATATACAAAATGATTTTAAAGTAGGAAATAGGAAATAATTTGGGCCATTAATCATTCTAATCCAACAGATTGTATTAATTCGATTTTTTAATTATTTATATTATTGATTCTCGGTTATTTGAGTTAGTAGAAGGACAATTAAGTAATTTTATGGTATGAGAGAGAGTTGAGAATTAATAGGAAACTGCCGTTAATTTAAGATTATGGTTATTTACTTTCTATAATTATGGGATTGGAGAATTAAAGGTGGTAATTATGGGATTGGCGAATTAAAGTGGTTATTTACTTTCCATAATTATGAGATTTGAGAATTAAAGTAGGGAATTAACGTTAGGTTATGCATTGTCGTTTTATTTTAGTTTAATTCATTGTGGGTTTTCAATTTGAATCAAAACATAATATTGAACTGTTCAATTCGTTATAATGCATTATCAGTAATAAGATTATGCATTGTCGTTTGTTGTAGTTGAATTCATGATGATTTTTATTTTAAATCAAAACAGTTCTCTGTATTTAAATGGATTGTATTTAATTGTTAAATGCATTTTATTTAGGGGAAATAGTTTGATTTAGCCAAATTAATATAGCAAACACAAATTTTAACCATCTCTAATTTTATAATGAAATAGTAACCATTCTGTATTTATTTTTCCTTTATTGCCCTTTCATTAATTAATTAAAAAACTATTCTTCCATAATTATTGTTTCTCCTTTAATTATTTTTCATCGGTGTATTGTATTAATAAATTATTATTATAGATTCATGTCTAGGGTTCATATGGTAGGGTATAGTATTTAATTTTAAACCAAATTTTATTTTTAAATTTTGTAGTATTTTGAAGGAATTAATTAGATGGAGGGTATTATAGACATAGAAGGCTAGATTTATGGTTTTTTATACGTGTGGCTATTATTTGAGTTTACTATAACAAAATGGTTATTATAGAAGTTACCCCTTTTATTTAACTGTTAAATGCATTGTGAAAATATAAATGAGTTACAATTATATTTACAAATGCATTGTATTTAACTATTAAATGCATTGTATTTAACTATTAAATGCATTGCATTTTGAATGGGTATGGGCGGAGTTAGAAAGTCATCATCGTCGTCAGCCGTAGCATTTCGTCGGCCTGTTCTCTTCACAGTGGCGCGCTGCATCGTTGGAGGGTGGAGGTTGGAATGTTTTTCAAAAAAGTTGAGAGATTCAGTACCGTCCTCGTCATCATCTTCTTCGTTTTCCATCATTTCTTGAGTGGGTCTGGGTGGACTTTCAAAGTCTTCATCGTCCTCGTCATCATCTTCTTCGTTGATTGTAGTTCGTCGCCCTTTCTTCATGATGTCGCCAGAGGAATTTTCGTGTCGCAAGGTTGGAGTGAGAAATCTGATTTGTTTTTTCGATAATGGGAGAGATTGTGTTGCGTGAGAGAATAAGGAAACTGTCTTTTTGCAGTTTTGGACAATAATACCCTTATGCATTGTTATACTACAATGCACAACGCGTTTTTTGTTTTAATCATGGCCGTCGGATTGTGTTGATTTAATAGCCCAGATCATTTCCTACTTCATACTTTAATTTCACTTTATACCCGAACCACTCCCTATATATATATATATATATATATATTGGCGAGACTGAAACATATATATATATATATATATGTAGAATTAGCTACTAATCTTTCATAGACTATTAATTTAATTATATATTGCCTAGCTAGTACCCCGATATCAAAATTGGATAAATTGTTTTAGAGTATTTCATTATCTGAGTCTGTATCAAAATTTTCAAAGGTCTCCGCTGCTATCTGATTCAAATTAAAATTTCTATACATAAATGGCAACTAGGCAATTAAATTTGAATGCAATGTTGCATGCAGCACCGCAATTTATAGATCACCTTTTAAGACCAAAAGTTGACCGGATTTTATACCAAATCAGTCGGTCTACTCAGTAAAAGTCATATTCCTCCTACTTGTATGCTGTAACTTTTCAAATCACTCGTTAAAATCGATCACTTTCTATAAAATGAAAATAATTTAACTTTAAAATAGTAATTTCTAATTTTTATAGCAGAAAACTTTACTTTCTTAATTTCCGTGTTAAATCTCTTGTGGCCGCTATTAGCGGTATGAAAGGAGTATTTATTTTTTTAATTCTAATTTTATATTCTTTAGTATAATTTTATACTTAATATTAAGAGATCATTCTATCTAAATACGATATACTCCCTCCGTCCTGTTAATAACGACCCATTTTCCATTTTGGGACGTCCCACTAATAATGACCCATTTCCTTATTGGGTAAAAAAATTGCACATGGGATGCTTTTTATTTTTTGTGTAATAGGCAAATATTAAGCTTCCTTGGTAGTCGTGTATAAAGTAAATGAGTCGTTATTAGCGGGACGGAGGGAGTATAATTATTACTTTTAATATTTTTGATCGTTTTAATTGACTTTTAAGGGTGACAAATTCAAAATTATCGTATATGATTTAAGGGAAATGATTTTAAAATACACAAACTTTCATTGTTTTATTAATTTTAATATGAACTATGAAATATTTATATAAATACATAAACTATATCACTTACTCAATTTTTGACATTTCGTTGACTTTAGGCTAAAATCGAATCTGACATGTCAAAACCTATCTGATGTGGACTTCGAATTTACTACGTCGTTTGGTTTGTCTTCAAGTATAAAGAAGACTTAAGGTTTGAGTATCGATCAATGCACAAAAATTAGGATCCATACGAAATGTCAAAAATTGAGTAAGTGATATAGTTCGTGTATTTATAAAAATGTTTCATAGTTCGTGTTAAAATTAATAAAAACGCTGAAAGTTGGTGTATTTTAAAATCATTTCCCCTATGATTTATTGTATTAAAATTTTATTTTTAATAAATATTAAGTAAAATAATAAATTTATTTAAATGTATAACATACAAATGGAATATTGAATCAGATCATCAGATAAGTCATAGAAAATGGAATACCGAATCAGATCAGATCAGATAAGATAAGACAATTGTCTAGTTTGAGCTATGCTAACAACATTATATATGCACACAATAACACACATAAATTAGTAAAAGTATGCAAGCCTAATTTACTTGAGAATGAAAATTCAATTGTCTCGCTTAATTAATACATTGGACCCTCTTCCTATGATTCAGAGATAGATACATTCTCTTTATTTACAAATTCATGGCAGATCTTGTCCTATATATATTTGCCCTGCCCCTATCAACTTTCTAACTTTTTTCAAACTTAATTACCATTATTATTCAAACATTTACATATGTAATCAGCCAATAATAACAAATTAAATAGGATATATACTAATACTATAGCCAAAGCACTCTGATGGATTTCATGGTCAACCCACTTATTTTTTCGGTTGGTTTCTGGTAATTGACATGATCTCTAATTAAGTTATGTTGAAGCCAATCTAGCTAATTCATTTTTAACTCAACCCTCAATTTTCTTCTTCTATCCCACTGGATTGGAATACCCACTGCACCTTACCTTTTTTACCTTTGAAGAAAACCCACAAAAGCAAAAGAAAAGAGAACATCACATATAATTATTATTATTATGATGATCATGAGATCAGGAAATTAAAAAACCTAAATCATACTAGTGTAGTGGTTGTGCCAGTCATAACAACTAAGCAAGATCCTAGTCAATTTTCCAAGCAGCACAATTCATATAAATTCTGTAAATTCAAGTCATTTTTTCTTTCTTTTCAAAATGCTCTCCAAAAATCACAGCCTCTATGCATGAAACCATCCCCCATTTAACAAGCTTACATAAATAACTAGAACATCGATATTAGTCCCGAGTTTACTCCCTGCTTTCAGGAACCTGCATTTAAACATGTGCAGATCCACTTTAAATATAATAATAAGGCTTCACAGATCTTAAATTCTGAAACTGCTACTGTATGTTAATATGTGCACACATTTCACCATTCATTGACTCAATACCAACTTGATACATTTCTTAAGCATTATTATGGCTAGCTAAATTAAAAATTAAAGTAAGTCAAATATACAAAACAACATTAACAACTCATTGATCAAGTAAGTACTTATAATGACAGCTTAATCAATAATATTAGTATTTGCATATGAATAAAAAGGACAGCTGCATTTAGTAATATAAATCTGTCATCCTTGCAGAATCCACTGGGATTCTTTAGTGGATAAAAAAGAAAGTAGTTGCTAATATATAGAAACAGGTCAACGGTTGCTGATTTAAGTACAAGAATTGACTATTCTGAGGCGCTGCTCTGTTTCTTTAACATTAGTTTTAACTGATGATGTTGTATTTAAGGAACCTAAACGACGACTAAATGAATGTGATTGGATTGAATGTGATTCTTAAATTATTATCCTAGTTGCATTGCATGACTTCAGTCGATTATTTTACAAATCGTCTTCATGTGCTAAGTCACGACTATACTGTACCTTTTTTTCTCCAAGTTAAGTTTCTAGCGTTGAGACTAGTAAAAAATGGCAACATTACTTTCTACATAAGCCAGCTAACTTGATTGACTAAAACCATAAGACATTATATTCACATTTCATATATACTTGTTCCATCACCAAACCATGACTTTCCAATTGTATGCCATCACTCTATATATATATATATATATATCAAAATATAACTAATAGTACTCAACCATAGATGGAACAAGATGAATAACTCTGTAATCTGTCAGCTAAATAAAGGAGTTTCAACTTTTTTTAATTCTCTGGACAGTGGAAACATATCTTCGAGTATATAAGGTGGGACTTAAAGTACAGTAGACATTTTAATGACGCGAATAAAGTACAAATAAACTTGCAAATACTTTATGAAAACACCATTTGGTATTTTTAAAGTGAGAAGGAGAAAGACACCAGCAAAACAATGAATATTAGTATAATACTCCAACGTCCCTATACGGTAACTACCATTTGACCAGGGAAAAGTTTTAGACAGTAGAAAAATTAAGGTGTTGAATATTTTTACAGCATTTGCACTATAATATAAATGTTGAAAGTTACTTATATGGCCTAATTTTGTGTGAGGAAGCATTGAGAAAAACCATTGCTGCTACTTGCAGGGTTACACAGATGTTTCTTGGTTCCAGTAGCAATGAGTAATAGATTTACACAGTGATACCAATCATTATCAATATAACAGAGAGCAGACATCAAGCAAATAAATCAGGAGAACAGATAACTAACTAAGTACTCAACAGGATTGAAGTTGACAGGGGTTTCTTACCTCAGAAACCTGAAAAAGCTTTATGCTATCTGGTCCATTCAAAATCTGCAGATCTAGGATTAGTGCCGTTTAAACGATTTGCATCTCCAGGCTTTATAGAGTTTGCAAAGGTGTGCCAGCCTAAAAGATATGGTAGCACAAACTGCCAAAAAGTATGAACGCATAATTCAACAGTAAAAAATCTGGAAAAAAAAAAGAGTAATATTGATATTGCATATTGAACATATCATGAGCTAATTTAAAGATCTATGCTCACAAATTCCTTCATATTACAGAGATGTACCTAAATGCACCGAACTCATGGAAAATTTACTTGTTTTCCAAAAGGAACTGATGTTTTACATCCTAATTATAGTTTTGAGATACAGTTTAATACGGATTCGATTTCACCCTTGTCATGATGATGAAGAGCTCGAAATCCCCCAAAGTTATTATCTGACTCAGTTAGAACTCCCATCATCTTCAAAATTACAAAATTGCAAAAATTTAGAAAGAAACCGTTTTCTTATGTGTTCTTATAAATATTTCAACAACATTTAATATTAATTTAATTGAAAAGAACTGCAGCTTACGTTAAAAGATGATGCAAGAACAGCAAACTCTGCCTTTGTAATGGGGATATAAATGTTCTCGTCTAAATTCATGATCTTGTTTTGAACACCTTGTATGCAGTAATCCAAGCATCAGAAAGAGACGGAGTACATATTATCTTCAAAAATCTGAAATTAATATCTTGAAGGCTCCAGGAGATTACTTAGATTAAAGAAGTGGCCAGAACCATCAGGCAAAGGCTCCACTTTCAGCACTTTCCTCACTCTTCCCTCGTCACTGCATGATTTAAATTCAATTGTTATTTACTCAAAACCTTTACTATCCCGAATCAACCATGACATCAAGCTCCTTCTATGCCTGGCTGAGATGAGTGAAGAGGGAAATCCAGGAAATGCATTTACAACAAAAGGAAACAAACAACACATCATAAGGTTCTCTATATAAAATCATGTAGCGGACTAACTCTATATCAATCAGAGAAAGGCATTGTTCATGGGGTCCAATAGACTTCACAAAATGCCAGATGTCAAACATAAAGTAGGTAAACCAAGGCAGTGTCCCCTATTCTTATTGACTCAATAAACCTTAGAAAACTTGCTATTTCCAAGCAGCTTCAATCATTAACCTGTTATAGTTTACAATTAGACTGAAACAAGAAAACTAATGATTTGCAACTGAAGCAATAGCAATCCCACTAGAAACTTTTGGATACCTCTTTCCCTTGTTTGGGTCATGGAAAAATTCACAAGAGTCTCTTGCCCCAAGACTCATTACACTTCCAATCTCACTCACTGATAATGAGAATACCTGGAGACACAAATGACAAATCAAATATGATATTAAGGGAAAAGGAGGGAGGAGAAATCACATGACAAACCCAATGGCATGCTTATTTCGAATTCCAGATCCTATATAACAATGGTTACCATACTTTGCCTCAAAATGTTGGCTTCAGATGAGCCATACTTTTGGGAATTCCATACCTTTGAGAATGATAAAATATTCTTCAAAATCTAGGGCACTTATTAATTGAATCTAGGCCATGTTCAGTACAAACTTGTTCACCATGCAAATACCTTTCTGATTCATCAATCCAAACCAAATAAGGACTCCAATCTGCCAACAGGAATCATATACGCCCATATATCTCACACAAATCTATGTTCAAAGCAAACGAAAAAATACCTGTTTCCTACCCCAATCATATTGACGAACACCAGATGCAGGAGCAAACTGGAGCAGAACATAGCCCTCTTTTGACAGCTTAAATGCCCCAGACTGGTCCACAAACAAACATGCAATCATCAATTCGAAATTCCATTTTCCAATACTAACATAAACACATTCTACGACAAACATACATCTAAAGGAGAGAACTCCGGTGGTCGTGGTTCCACTGTAAGAGCAGCTTTTCCTTTATATATGGAATAACCCACATAAACCTTCGGTGGAGAATACCCTGTTGTACAAATAAGTGGAGATAAAAAAAAAATATATTCCAGTCTATTGGGACAATACTAGTTCTCATTGAAATGTACATGAACACATTCATCAGGCTCTTGACATACAGCTCTTTCAGAATCTACTTGCTCCAGAAAATTCTCATAGGTTAGCAAGAACTGACAGTAGACTTATACTGCTTATCATGTTTTGATAATCCAAGAAGCTACGCGAAAATAAAAATGAGAGAACAACTAACCAGGCTGCGAGGGGGAAGAGTCATAAGAGGAAAACCTCTGCTTCTGGTGATTTTGTTCTTCAGGTGTCGAGTACTGATTTTTCACACTAAACGATAGCCTTTGAGAGTTATATTCAAGTGGGCAGGGGAAAAAGGCACAACTTTTCCGTCTGGGAAATAGAATTGAAGTGGGTATGATGGAATTATAAGCAGATAATTTGTGGGGTTTTGGAATTGCAATGGCACCTCCTCCTCGAGTTGCACATAAACTGGGGTTTACCATACTGGATAATCTTTATCCCCCTTAAGAAGTAAGTGGAATTTCTATTTGCAGGTTTATCAGAGGCCAGAGGGTTTTGTAGAAGTAATCCACATTCTTCAACTAAAAAAAGTTACTATAATAGTAAAAAAAAAATCAATGACTCATTTAAATTTACCTTCAAAACTGTGTCCCCCACTTGCCAGTTTCATCTTCAAATTACGGCCGCATATCCATATTTCTTGTCGATAGATTCATTTCATCCATTTCAGTCCAGCTTTCTATCCTTTTCTGCTTTGTAAGAAGAAAAATTAATAGAAAAAAAATGTACTCTGCGTGCTCATCGTCGTTCCGGGTGATGATCCCTCAGTTTAGATTTAACCACAGCAAGCTGCGATTTTGGATAATGCCGCATTCGAGGAGAAAATTGAGCTTTGTTCCATCACCCATCTCCTCCTCATCCACAAATGATGACAATGCTGCACCTTCCAAACACCCACGAGTAAATTCTTCATTATTTACCTGCATGTCGCCGTTAAATCTTTTCTTGCTTTCTAGTGTTGGATTCTGTTTTGTTTGCAGCTGGGATATGATCCTTCCGAGGAGCTATTCGGGCTTGCTGTTGATTTACAAAAGAGGTTTCTTCTATTCTTTGTTTATTAGTTTTAGAATTCAATGTGTGTTAATGAATCTTGTTGGCTTTTCCACATTGCCGTTCTGTGCGTTTTACATGTTATTTTAGCTCAATTTTGAATCAATGTGAGCTGGATTTTATTAAAAGGTGCTGCTTGGCTGCAAATATACTGTACAAATACTTGGATAATTTGGTGAAAATGCTTGCAGTGTATATCTGCATTCTTCATAGACAATCTTTTGTTAGAGTAAGAGATTTAGGGAGGAACGAGGTGACCCAGATTCAACAACCTTAACAATCTATGGGGTCTTTCAGTATAAGTGATTTTTGCATCGTGTAATTCAACCTTCTCTCTGTAAAACACAATAATAGTGATATAACAGCTTTCTTGAACAGATTGATTCTGATGACAATCACTAATTACCATTAATCTAGGAATGTTGCTTCTGCTGCATCAAATCCAGGATCATGGATAGGACCTAATGGTCAATATTTTCGAGAATTACCTTGCCCTAGCTGCAGGGGAAGAGGTTATAGACCATGTACAGAATGTGGAATAGAAACATCACGACCCAATTGTTCAGTGTGCAGTGGAAAGGTAATTGTTAGTATACTCCTACAGATTTTGTAACTAAGAATCATAAGCAATCTATCTATACTTTTGCTATTCTTGTTTGACAAATCTCAATCTGTTACAGGGCCTTTTTACCTGTAATCAATGTAATGGAGATTGTGTTATTTGGGAGGAGTGGATTGATGAACGACCATGGGAGAAAGCCCGCTTAGTGTAATCTCTTGCATACTCTATCCAATTTAGAAGCAAAATATGCATCATCCATCACGGACAATGGCTCAAGCTATACCTTTACTTTAATGTGTGTGTGTGTGAGAGAGCTTATGAGGAAAAATTCCTATCAATTCCAAACTCATTTCCCGACTCTGCTTATGTAAATGCTGAGCCACACTTACTGATGCCTAGACTTTGCTAATTCTGAGACTGGCAGTTTTGATGTCTTTCATGCTAATTTTTAGTGGTGTGAAGTTATCTTATTATTTTTCTTTTCACTTCAAGAAATATTAATAGCAATAATAAACATATTGCAGTTCTCCCCTAAAAGTTAAGGAAGACGATGAAGTTGACAATTTGGACTTAAAACTGGAGGGGAGGAGAAAAAACAAGCGCGTCTATCAATCCTCTGCTCCTGAAGTCAATTTGAAGATCAGCAGATCACTAAAAGTTAGTCAACCTCTATTATAGAAGTTCCTTTCTGTTTGATTATATGTCCTAGTACAAATGACTCTGTTTCTTTATGGAGTTCCAAAATAAAACAACATCCATCTGTCAAGAATATTCTTTCTTGCTAATCTATTGGACAGATCATGAATTTATTTTCTATGTTTAGTTGGATGTTTGCAGAGCCTCAATGCTAAAACTGGAATATTTAGTAAAAGGATGAAGATAATCCACCAAGATCCTATGCTTCATGCTCAAAGAGTGGCTGCAATTAAGGTATGTTGTACTCCGATTTATGAACATTGCATAATTAGTAATAGTTATTGAAAACTGTTCTCAAGTTTGATGCGTGTAATTATGATTTACCTAAAATCCCCTATTGACATTTGACATTACTCAGTTGCATTGTTCCTTTTTTCTATCAGATTTTCTGTTCTAGTTAAAGGCAAAAATGCCGAACTTAGGAACATTTGACATTTTCTGTTCTATTGACATTTGACATTACTCAGTTGCTAAATCAATTATTTGTTTCTACTTTAAATCCTTGATGTAAAACATTACACATGTTTGATTAAGCAGAAAAGCAAGGGAACTGCTGCTGCAAGGAATCGTGCTTCTGAAGCTATGAAGATCTACTTCTCTGATCCTGAAAACCGCCGGAAGAGAAGTGTTGCAATGAAAGGTCTGCCAACTTCCGATTTTCTTTTCATTTCTAATGCTTTCATTTCCTTATTTGTTGGAAAAATCTTTTGTTTTTTTTCCCTTTTCTCAGTTCAATAATATGTTAATGCTATCCAGGTATAAAATTCTTCTGCCAAAGTTGTGGGGGTGAGGGTCACAGGAGATACTATTGTCCAGAACTTCAAGGCAAGCTCATTGACAGACGATTTAAATGCCGCTTATGTGGGGAAAAAGGGCACAATCGTAGAACATGTCCTAACTCAAAACCAAGTGAGAAAACGATCATGGTTCGCAGAAATCATCGTTGTTCTGCATGCGGTCAAAGTGGGCATAATAAGAAAACATGCCTAAAAGTACCTAAAGTAGAAGAAGTTGCTTCTACAGGTGAAGAAGAGGGTGGTTCAAGGAGGAGCTATAAGTGCCGTGTGTGTCGAGAAAAAGGGCATAACAGAAGGAATTGCCCTCATAGGAGCTGAAGAGGTTACTTTTTCCCTTCATATTCGTTGTCCATGTTATAAGCAATTTGTGACTCCATAATTAGTTAACTTTCAGAAACATTTAATTTCTTTCAAATGTACCATGTGTTCGTGAAAACTCCAGTTAACATTGATAGAAACAATTTTGTTAGACATCTATATGTGATAAAGCAACAGATTTACAGCACTCCTAGTACTTCTTCCATGGATCAACACAACCTCCCTGCTTTGCACTTGAGCGAGCCTGCATACCTTGAAAGCCTGCCTGCATATGAACCAGGTCTGAACTTTATCATGTGCTTCCTGGTCGAAGCACTCCAACTGCTGTGCTTGATTTTGGGCCCCGACTCAGTGAAGTAGGCCCCGTTTACAAACACGTCGTCCTCCGACTGCCATTGCCAATTCATCCACTCTGTTGTGGCTTCTCCCTCCCTCTTAGTCACCTGTGCCAAAAATCTCTTCTCAGAAACTTTACACATAAGCACACACACACGACAGATCTGTTGCCTTATTGTTGTTACCTGCTTCGTGTTCACGTTATTTGAAGCCTTGTATCGGTTACCCTGGCTGATAATGGTGGGATGGGCGCTGCCGCCGATGGCATACATTTCCCAGTGGGAATAGTAATTGTTGATGATATGGAAGAAACCCCATCGGCACCTAGGCATTCTCTGTACCAAACCTTTCCCAAAACGATTGAATGCAACCGTAGTTTGCATGAGTTTATCTTGTGTAGAACTATCACGTGCGCCGAGAAGAATCACCTGAGCCAATCAAACAACGATCTTGAACCTTGATGCTTGATGATGAGTACGAGCGTGGATTCATGATCATGCATAGTATGGAACAACTTACAGCATTGTGGTTGTTGAATTTGCAGTTGGAGATGGTGATGGCGGTGGAGCCCTCGATGGCGTCGATGAGGCCATCAGTGGCTTTCGACATGGAGAGATGGTCAAGCCATATGTTGTTGGATCCGAATATGGTGATGCCGTCACCGTCGCTCACAGTGCGTAATCCGATGTGGTCAATCGCATCACGGATCATCCCTCCGTTAGCGGGCACAATGTTGTGGATCCATATGTTATGGATGATGATGTTGTGCACAAACTGGAGAGTGAGCCCGGCACCGTAGGCTATGTGGACTTCAGCTCCCCTGCCATCGATGGTCTTGTCGTCGGCGAAGATGAGCTCCTCCTTAAGCCTGATAACCATGTTATGGGCGAAGGTGATCCAGAGCGGCTCCGCTTGGATGACCGCATAACGGAGGGTCCCAGGTTTCGGGTGGTCCATCTCGTCATCAGAGGGGTCGGTGACGACGTAGAAGTCGCCAGCCTTGCCTCCAGTGGTGTGGCGCCCGAAGCCAAGGACGCAGTCGGCAAGCTTCTTGCGATTGTCAGCCCAGTTGGGGTCCTTGCGCCAGCATCTGTCAATGGGGTTTGTAGCGTGCCATTTTTCTTCTTCCTTGAGGTGCCTCCTTTTGGCGATTTGATTAACCACAGTCCTACAGCAGCAGCATATGCATTACATTACGAAGGTAAAAGAATGGAAAGAAACAGCAACTGAGATTAGGAGAGGAGAATTACTCATCAACTTCTTTGCTTATTTCATCAGCTACTTTCTCAGGATTGGGTTCATAGGCCTTAACATACTCTTCATGAGAAAGCTCAGCCTTCTTCCTCAGATAATCGTCGAACTCGGCGATTCCTGCGTTGCATTTTGGCAGCAGCACTCCAACTAAACATATGAAACAGAGGATTAACATAGTATAATTAGAAGAAGCCATTGGAGTTCTGTTATTCTGTTTCCTTATTTTTTTGGAGGGTTAATTTTTTTTTTATTAGACTAGTTCTATATTCCAGAAAAATGGACAAGGATGGGAAACATGAACCACTGGGGACTTGGCCCAGTGGTTCAATTTTCTTTCCTTGGAAGATGGAAAAAGGTATGGAATATATGAATGAATGTACACAGACCCTGCTGTGTACATGTAAGAAGATGAAGGTGTGGAGAATATATATAATAGACATATTTGGGCAAGGAAAAGTTGGGATGGTTTCAGCGAGAAGAATGGATTACCAGCGAAGCTGGTAGGTTAAGATTAACCACATTTACTAGTTACTACAACATATGGATAATGGAACGATGGTCTTTCTCCTTCATTCGCAACACCTCTATTTTTAGGTTTTCTCAGCCTTTTATATGGTTTGAAGTTGTACTCGTTATGTTCTATTATTATTGTTTCATTTTAATAATAATAAGTATTTATAATATTTTTGATCAAAACAAACTAATAGTAGTATTTTTTATATGAGTATCTAATGATCATTTACATCCCGTCTAATATTAAGAATGATATTGCCAACCTCAAGTACAATAGAATGAGGTTTACTTTGCATAATAGATATGATTGATAAAAATAATTTAACTTAATCTAGTGTTCATTGCAATCTATATTGAATTGTTCAAATTTAAACTAATTTAACAATTTATCTTTCAATATTCAATCTTATATTTTATCAATCTAACTTGTCTCTTAAAATAAACGTCACCGAAATAATTACTCTAAAAAGTACTTGTGTTTTTAATAATATTATTATACCTTATTTAATCTAACTTATGACTCAAAGTCCGAAATAATTACTCTAAAAAGTACTTGTGTTTTTAATAATATTATTATACCTTATTTAATCTTACTTATGACTCAAAGTAATCGCCACTTAAATAATTACTCTAAAAAGAACTTGTGTTCTTAATAATATTGTTATATCTTATTTTATATATAATCTTGTAATAAAAAGTAAATAATGTTTACTCTTGTTAGGTTGTTTATCAGGACGTGCATGTGTTGGCCTAGTGGTAGGACGTGCATGTGTTGGCCTAGTGGTAGTGAGGTTGATGCGCAAGACTAAGGTCTCGGCCATAATTTAATGTTAATGTAATCCAATTTTGTTAAGGATTACGCGATCAAATTAGTGTACTAAGCTTTCAAATCTCGAATGCTACAGAGTCAATGATTTTGCTTCAATATAATCAACCTTTAAATGAAGGGAAGGTCCCAAGAATACGCAAGAAGTTCTGCAATACAGTGGTTGTGATAAACAAAGAAATAACGAATTGGCAATGAAATAATGCACTCATTTCCCATAAAAGCTATGGGAATATCATAAAAATCAAGAAACCAACAAAATTACCAAATACTACTAGGATACAGTAAGATTATTTATTGCCTTCTGATAACCATAGAGCAACTCTCAAGATCGGACGGTGCAGAGACCAAATTACCAAGGTGGGCCGGAGCCTTCTCTTGCAGACGGTGACCTGGAGCCTACACTATTGTCTCTTCCCAACCTAGACATACTCCTTCCACCTTTAGGGGTGTTCAACCCGGGGCTCCCACTGCGATAACTTGCTCTGAGGGATTCATCAATAGTACGAGATGACTTGGCAATCGCATTCCTCATAAATTTCTGGGCAGCAGGAGAAAGTGTCCGTGGGCTCGGGCTTGCGCTCCCTCCTCTAACTGGTGAGTGCAGTGGTGGTTTCTGAAACATCTTTGACCTCTCCCTGAGCTTCTTCGCAGCCTCCCTCGACAAAGAATGCGCCTTCATATCCCTTGAAGGAGGCAAAGGTATCTTGAACTGTGGCCCGTTCCCACTACCCCCGATGTCAATGGGTGTGTCCTCTGCCTCCAACCTAAGCGGAGTACCCTCAATTTCACCCCAGGTTATGAAGGGTGACTCGTCAACCCCAGGAGCAGGGGACGGCGTTTTCACAAAATTGTATCCATTATCTGCCTTTTTCTCGGACTCCGCATAATACCTATTAGGGGTCTTCTTCAAATCCTCCAAATCATATCTTCTCATTTTATCAACATCTCTGCTGCTTATTGCAACTGGGGTCCCTCCAGCAACAGGTGCATACATCACGGCAACTGTGTCTTCCTCCCTCACTTCATCAGCATCCATGGCTTTCCCATGGAATCTCGTATTAGGTCTGCTAATCTCCTTTGTCAACGCTTTCAGCCTCAAAGCTCTATCCTCATCAGTCAAAGGCGCCTCCCCTCTATCAGCGGGGTGATACATCAACAGGTTCTTCGCTGTGTAATTCCACCCATCCAATGTCATCGCCGGCTGATCCGATGTACCATAGCCATCGGTATTAACTTTCTCCCGTATATTATTCCCATCCTCAATCAAATTGTTCCCGGAATTCCCATCAGCCGAGCAACCTTCCAACAAAAACCCATATTTTTCCCTCTTCTTTCTATTCACTTTCTCTATGAGCTTCGAAAAGCTCTCGTTATCCTCGCTCGTGTATCTCCTAAAAAACTCATCAAGCGACAAAGAAACATCTATTTGTCCTTCCCCTCCATCGACGCCACCGCCGTCAATTTTACCACTAGCAAAATACTCTTTATGCTCATTATAAAAAGAGGGAGTAATCGAACTATTCCGTAAAAAGGACGAACCAGGGGTAGCCGTAGCGGAGCGGAGCGAAGAATCGGCAGCATACTCGCCGCCCTTCCGGAGGCGGCGGCGCTCGAGGATCTTTAGCTGGGCGTCGCGGATAAGGACGGGGTCACGGGAGCGGATGGCCTGCAGCCAATCAAGGCGATCGCGCAACTTGGGAATGTCGGGGAAAAAGTCTCGCTCGATAATCTTCTCGATCGCCTCGACGTACGCGTCTTCGTCTAGAACGGTGGGATCGCGGCGGCGCTTCCGGTTGGCGAAATCGGGATTAGAAGAGGAAAGAGTGGAGGAGTTAGGGTTGAGGTTAGCATCGGAAGGAGCGGGGGAAGGCGTAGAGAGGTGGCGCGGCGAGTGGCCTGGGGATAACAACATGATTGGTTATGCGATAGTTGCGAAGGGAGGAAGAGGAATAAGCAGAAATTGAAAGAATTAGGGTATTCGAATTTGGGGGAAATGAAAATAGAATTTGGCGTTCTATAGTGAAATGACCGTCTCATTTTATATTATTAAATAATGAATGGACAAACAATACTCCATATAATTGAACATGTATTTATGATTTCCTCCAAGAAGATCAACACAGACAACACAAATACCTATGTCCAAAAAACATTTTGCCCAACATTATTAAAAATAAAACAAGGCGTTTACTACTATTTCATTTCTTCTACTAAAAGTGAAATCGGCACCACATTATAAAATCAAGTTATTAATTAGTATTTGAAAAGTAAACTTATTTTCTCTTCAATTAAGTAATTATGTTTAATAAGGTGATTCAATAATAAAAAATCAATTTTAACAAGATAAATGATGTTCATGTATGATTTCACACAAAATATATAGTACTAAATAAATTCATTTAGTACAAATTAAATACTGTTGTAGTTTAAAACGATTAATTTATAAACTAAATTAACTAAATAGATAAATAAACAATTCATTTATCGATATCCATTTAAATTTTGAAACAAATAAACATACTCAAAACTACAAAATTGATTCCAGACCAAACACAATAAAATTTGGGATTAAATCCCTAGAAATTATACGATTAATCTGATTCACTAAAGTTGAAAGTTGAAAGTTGAAATCATATTTTTAAACCCTTGAAAGATCTTCATACTAAAGCTCCACAGTAATACGAGGAAGAAGACTGTATTAACTGCGGCAGCCTTATTGCACTTCTTCAACTTTCCCTCGTTCACCGCTAGATCTGCCGCGATTCCATCTTACCGCAATTGGATTCGTCGCGAACCGCCTCGCGCTGCTCCGACGAATCGCCAATCTCCGATCAGGTCAATTTTCGGATGACTTTGATTTTTGAGTTCGAATTGTCGTGCATCCAATTTTGCCGTGTAATATTGCGTGTTAGTGAGAATTATGTGAGTGATTGGTGGAGCTGAATGATTGAAAAGTGAGGATTAGTTCAGTGTTTGCTCAGTCAGCGGGATTCTATGTGCCGAAGTTTGTTATCTATGTTCTGAATTCGTTATGCGTGTGATTGTTTGAATTTAGGAGTTTTATATATACGGAAATGCAAGTTGTGTTGATATCATGCGATTTGAAGAATTTCTATCTACGTGCATGCGACATTAAAAAAGAACAAATTGGATTTGAGGGCTTCTTGATTATTGATGGATTGTACGAACCTGGATGGATGAGTTGTTTTATTTTATTTTCAATTTCGTTTTGTGGCTATGAAACAGTTAGAACCTGAAGATTTGACGCTTCCTTATGCTGCAGATATCATTCAGTGGAAAGATGAATTTTTTGATGCTGAGGTCCAGCAACAGTAGGCCGTCTGTTGAAGAGACTCAGGTAGACGCAAATTATGCGGCGAAAACTGCTAGTAGTAGTACATTGGAGGGTCTGATTGCTGAAGATCCATATCCAGAAAGTACAGCTTCTGAAACACGGTACTCGGAAAGTGATGAATTTGGGAATGAGAATGGCATGACACCAGTTGCAAATGGAAAGAATAATCAAGTTGACAGCCATATAGATGTTACAGAAGATAATGGATTGATAGTTATTCCAAGCAGTATGACCACACTCTTGCTTTTTGTACTGGCATGATCTGATTTTTGTAAAATTCTTCTAGGGTCTTAGATAGTCGTGGCTTGAACTGAAAACATAAATATTATTGTTATGAAGCATAATCATGTGAGTTGTCTAGATTTTCTTGGGATGCTAAACCATTTAAGCAGAAGTCTACCCTAAAATACTACAGTTGCACATCGTCTTGTAACTCTTGGCTCAAGCTTGAATCAAGATAAGACCACTGGACTGCAGCATGAATTTTGAGTAGTCACACCGAAGTTATAGCTTTTTCTACCTATCTATTTTCTTAGTTTTCTTTATTTTTGTCAAGTTGCAATCCCAGTATGAATAACATCTATACTATTCTTTTTTTTCTCCTGTATTATAACCCCCATTAGATAAGGTAAGGCAGCCATATGTTTGAATGGGGTTCGTAGCTGGGGTAAATATTGTAAGATGGATGAAGGTGGAAGAGTCATGTGGGTGACAGGAACGAGAGCTAGATGTAGGCTAGGCATGATACTGGACCTGCTATGATGATGCTAAGCTTACCAGCAGGGAAGGATTATGAATCATTAGCTTTGTGTTATGTACAAGTCCCGGTGTCTGGATCACTTGAAGCTTCAAATATGTATTGGTGTGGTAGTGCGTTTGACTTGCTGATGGTGTTGGCCTAGAGCTTTATAAGAGTTCTTTTTTTTAACTACTGGAGTTACTCTTTTGAGCATTATTTGAAGCTTGTGTGAACAATTTTAACTCATGTTTTTTATTTATTAATTACTCACCCCAGAAGAAGTTCCAGACCATTGGAATCAAGCATCAGATATACTTTCATTGCACTCCCTGGATCGCAGCTTTGTTTTTCCTGGTATTGTTTTTGTTTGTCTACATAGTTTTTTTTTGGCAAACTTTATGCATTTTCTTTGTTTGTATATTTATAGTCCTTGGTTTTCGTACTTACTATTTGCTTTTGTCATTACCTTAGGTGAACAAATCCGAATTCTTGTATGTTTGTCTGCTTATAAGCAGGACACCGAAATAATTACACCTTTTAAAGTTGCTGCTGTTATGAATAAGACTGGAATCGGGAAAAGCTCCAAAAAACAAAATGGAAACATTGAAGGTGAAGCGATCCCATTACCCGAGACCGTTGATGCAAACTTTGTTGATCAAGACAATCAAGTGGATGGAATCGTGGTAGAAGAGAAGATTGATTCGTGCAAGGATGTTTCTACTGGTGAATCTCTCCTTAGGATGGAAGATCACAAAAGACAGACCGAACAATTGCTTCGAAGATTTGAAAATTCACATTTTTTTGTGCGAATTGCTGAGTCAAACGAGCCACTTTGGTCTAAGAGAAGAGAAGAAGAAGCATGTTCTGAACCTTCCACCGCATTTGAAGAACAGTTGCTAAAAGATTCATTAGAAACTGCAGCTACTACAAAGAAGAACCCTGTTAGTGCTTCGATTGACAGAGGAAAATTTGACTCACGTACATCTGGGGGACTGGCAAGAGGTGCTGCCAAGTGCTGCTCACTTCCAAATGGAGACATAGTGGTGTGTTTTACATAAACTTGGGAACATTTATAGGCTTCCTATTATGTTTATATGTTTGAGTGTGTGTTTATGAAGATGAAGGAGAATAGATCTTCTTTTATGACCTTATTAACAATAAGCATCTCTGGTATTGATAGCTATAGTGAAAAATCGCAGGATATAAACAATTACACCATGCCAGGTTTGATTCATATCCGAGCAATAAATAGTTAATTATGAAATAATACGGGACCTTGAGTTATCCTCATTTGTTATCCGTTATATTAAATTGTGGAGTAACCTGGATAAAATCAAGAAATCCAACCTAATCATACAAAGTAAATGCCCCCTTAGTGTACTGCATTGTAGGACATGATATAAAAGGTTGAAGGCGTGATACATGTGATATTTCTGCCATCCATCCTGATATGGAGTCTGGAATATTTGCAAATAGAGGAAATGTGAGCTAGACTTTCTTTTGTGATGGTTATATCCTAGTTGATGCACTATTGACTATTGTGTAAGCTAGTGATTGATGCCTTTTCCCACTGACTCTATCAGTTATTTTAAGGGTGCCAATTATGGTGTTATATGTGCTTATAACGAAGTGGGAAGTTTAGAATACTAATGCAAACTCATAAGCTATAGGCGTTTTGTGGCATCTTTCCTTACCTGTCATAAGTTAGTTTCTTGACCGAAAATGTTATGCCTCCATTTTCATATTATCAAATAAGGTTTTTGAGTCATGCTGCAATCGGAGTTTGCATAAACTTTTTTCCGACATGTCTTAGCAATTGACAGTAATTTTATGCTTGAAAATAATGTTACCTGCAATTCTTTTAAGCACCTTAATCTACTCCTATGATAGTGGATATAGGAGTTAGTACCCTGTTATAAGTATGTCGCCCCATGCGTGTGGGGTGGAGGGATCTCCAAATCCGGTACACATTGTATCTTATAGAAACGGAAATTTTTTAATTTCAAAATTATGTGCTATAGCATATTCCTTTCCTATCCTGTATGCAATGAGGCTTTATTGCATCAGGGTCTAAGTAAATACTTCATCCAGATTATTTTATATCAATCGTAACCTTGAGTTGTATGTGTTACTGATTTGAATTTCACTTTATTTTTTGGAAGGATGCAGGTGCTTTTACAATTAAATGTTGGTATTCAGTTTCTTAGGGATCCCATCCTGGAGATTTTACAATTTGAGAAACATCAAGACAGAAATCTGAGTATTCAGAATCAGGATATCCCTCCTTTGAATCAAGATCCTTATGGAGAATTATTAAAATGGCTACTTCCTATAGATAATTCTGCTCCTCCTCCAGCTCGTCCTTCACCTTCTCCTACATTGAGTTCCATTTCAAGTATCCGCAGCGGTAGTACTAGCACTAGTACACCTGTGAAACCTGTTGTATCCAGCTCTCCAAGTTCCCAGCTCTTTTCTTTTAGCAATTTTAGAAGTTATTCTATGTCCTCTCTCCCGCCAAGTGCTGCACCAGCTGCAGCTACCCCACCTGCACCTGCACCACATGCAGCTACACCACCTGCAGCTGTTTCAGTTCCTGAAACTAAACCTGCACCTGAACCAGAAGACTGGAATCAATTTTCATTCAAGAAGTTTGTTGGAAGCGGAAAAAGTGGAAATGAGGGACTATTATCTTTTCGTGGTGTGCCACTGCAACAAGAAAGGTTTTCTGTTCGGTGTGGTTTGGAAGGAATTTTTACACCTGGAAGAAGATGGAGGAAAAAAATTGAGTTGATTCAACCAGTAGAAATTCGTTCTTTCTCTGTTGATTGCAACACTGATGATCTTCTCTGTGTACACGTAAAGGTATAGTTTCTCTTACTGCGTTTATCCTGCTTCATTGTTAATCCTCTGGGTATTATGAAAATTAATCTACTTTCCAAAAAAGAAAAACATAAGATGCCCTGAGGCCCATGACTATGTTTAGTGATGCTTTTGGTTAGGATTTTATTGCATGACATTATGCTAGCCTTGTTTGTGCAGAATGTTTCGCCTGCTCATACACCAGATATAGTGGTCTTCATAGATTCCATAGCAATTATTTTTGAAGAGGCATCAAAAGGTGGACCACCATTATATTTACCAATTGCTTGCATTGAATCTGGGAACAACTACAGTTTACCAAATCTAGAACTAAGGTATCGTCCATGTAAATTCTTTATTAAGTTGTGTTCTGCTCATGATGAAACTTTTTTTCTATATCTAAATAAGGCTTTTGCTCTACATTAATTTTTATGTTTCATTTTCAATAATTCGAGACAAGTTATTTCTTCTTTTTTTAAGGTTAGCTGAAAATCGTATTGATTGAAAAGTGAACATGGAGATTCTCCTTTTAGAGAGAGTGAGTTTTGTATATCTTACTCCACATACAAATTTGTCTTGTTCCCAGCACATAGAATGGTATTTATACACCCAACTTAATAGTCTTATATTTTGCTTTGGACTGTCCCAACCAATTAGTCCTCTTTCCTAAAATGGAAAGTTTGATACCGCACCATAATAAATACCCTCAACACAATTCATAGATTACATAAAATGTCATTGGACCCACCTAAATCAATTTTATATTTTCACTTTTATTATTAAACAACTTACAACTCATTGTCTTAACTAACCTCTGTGCCCAACCAAAATATACTACTAAGTTGGGACAGAGGGAGTAATATATTGTATACCGCTGCGTGCGGCAAGAGCTTCAACCCTTATGATCGTTGATGTGAATGAATGTGAAACTTTGGCAACCCAGTTATATAAAGAACTCTCTTAACTATGCTTGGGCATTGGCCATGTTATTAGAGCATACTGAGGAAACTGTTGTCTGCTTATTTATAGCCATAAGTTCGCGAATGAAGCCTGTTTGATCTGTGGTTTCAAATACAACATAAATTATGTGTAGCAGTCCTATGCTAGGATAATATCATTCTGCTTCTTTAGGCTACTTTCAATTTAGAACTTCACTTTCAATTCTTGCCAAAAGCCATGAACATAGATGTTAATCCAAGACTAAGCTGCTGATACTTAATTTAATGAAAGGGAGCAGTGTCATGTGAAAGGGTACCTCAAGCCTTTGCATATGAAAAGTTGGTTTGGTATCTAAAAAGTAGAGATGTTTAGTCGAACAGTTTTAATTCTTTCCAAATGGGAACTACTACTCCAAATATAATCCTGATATGTTGTGTGCATTTGTTCATTGTTCTTGATATTGCAGATTTTATCATATCCTACATTAGAATCTTGTCTCTTTCTTGTAACTTATTGCTCTGAGTCAATCCCAGACATCTGAGAGGTCACATATGGTGTATAATTGACAGGAGAGGTGAAGAACATTCTTTTATTTTGAAACTAGCAACTTCAATGTGGAAGCAAGGCAAGGGTCACAGTTATGACAATCCACGAGTATCACGCATATCAGCAGGATCTCCTGCATCAAGCCGACCTCACTTGAATTCTGGAGCCAAAAATGATGGATCACCTGCCGACCAATTTGCTGTTCTTGTATCATGCCGATGCAACTATACTGGTAACTGCCTATAATTTTGATTAGTTTGTTGTATCATAGTTGAGAGATCTTATGGTTATTGTATTATTATTACTATTATTATTATTATTATTATTATTATTATTATTATTATTATTATTATTATTATTATTATTATTATTATT
>JAPKLX010000034.1:171932-194652 GCA_026898415.1 Leonotis leonurus | reverse complement strand
TTATTATTATTATTATTATTATTATTATTATTATTATTATTATTATTCTGCCATTTGCATTTTGTAGAATCAAAGTTGTTTTTCAAGCAGCCAACAAGCTGGCGGCCTCGTATTTCAAGGGATCTTATGATCTCCGTGGCATCTGAAATGTCCCGGCAACCTCTTGGATCTGATGGAACTCAGCTCCCAGTTCAGGTTATATATGAATTTCATTTATTTTCCCTTTTCCCTTTTCTTATTTAGATTTTCTAAAATTTAGCACCAAGCTGCTTTAAATATAAATGGTTTGTACTTTCAGATTTTAACTCTTCAAGCATCAAATATGACATCGGAGGACCTGACATTAACAATTCTTGCACCAGCCTCATTTACTTCTCCTCCTTCTGTTGTGTCTTTGAGTAATTCTCCTCTGAGTCCGTTTTCTGATTCCTCTGAGTTAGCAAGTGATAGGCGAGCAGCTGTTGCTCGTGGAAATAGAGTTGAAGATGGTCTGCAATCTGTACCTGTCAATGAGCAAACTACACCCGTAGCTGATGGGCATCCAAAGAGGGATATGGGTTGCAGCCATTTATGGTTACAGAGTAGAGTTCCTCTAGGGTATGTTATCTCCAATATTTCTCCTTTTTTTGCTCTCGACTAGATCCTTAAGAGTTCTCTCTTCTTGCACCAGATGTGTCCCTTCTCAATCTACAGCAACTGTAAAGCTTGAAGTTCTTCCATTGACTGATGGAATAATCACTCTTGATTCTCTTCAAGTAGAGGTTAGAGCAAAAGGTAAAAAGCAGCTCTTTTTGTTCCACCCGTATTTTTCATTTCAATTTACCAATTACTTGCACCTGTTAATAACAAAAAGGAAGTTTCTTTGCAATAGGATTTGCACTTCAGATTATAAGAATATCTACCAAGGACAAATGATTATTTGTCGTGGATTGGCTCAGTGAATGTCTTGGCCTTTTTTGACTTCTTTACCTGTAACCCTTCTTAACTTGATGCTGTTCTTAAACAAGATTAGCTAATCATGTATGGTATAGATGTTAATTTGATTGCCTAGCGCATATTTCATCAATTTAGATTTAACTTTTCACTGGTGATGAGGAAATCTAGTCATCAAAATATATAAAGATCGAAAGAGGGCATGTATCAACTGAGATGTGATTGTAGTAGAGATGTAAAAAATCAATTGATGCTTTTGATTTAATGTTTGTAAAAATTTATAGTTGCTTTCATCATAGTAAATTGCCTACAGTTTACTAAGTTAACCACTTGACCTTTTGGCGTGAAAGGTCTCACTTATGTTCCTGAGGAATCTCTAAAGATAAATGCAACTTCAAGCATCGCAACTGGTATACTCTGAGGTGGCTTCTTTTGTTCGTCTCGCTTCTTTTTGTAGTTCTGGCACGAGACACAAACTGCAATACAGCTCTAGCTTGTTGCCAACATCTCTATTGATATGAGCTCTTAAATCTGGTAAGACGAGTTTATCTACCTAAGCCGAGAGTTGATATGCGGTCTACTTCAGATGCAGTTTTAGAGGCATTCCAGTCATTACTGATCCATCCATACATGTGAAGAGTTATTGTGTTCTTTATTATAGGAATCATTTCATACAAGTATTCGTTTGATTTTGAGATGTAGTTATGTAGTTGAGATAAACTTTGCGGAAACTATTGTGTGAAAAATTAGCCATGAAATTGAGATTATATAGTTGTTGTCAACAATGGTCTGTCTGATCAATCAATGTGAAACATGTAAGCTTATTTTGTATTTGATTCTTGTATTCCTTCCAATCATCAGTGGAATCGTATGTGACTGATACTGCAAAGGTTGCAGTTAATGTTGTGATACTCTCTTCTTCTTTTTCTTAATCATTATTGACGCTTGGTTTGGTTATGAAACAGTGTATAATAAATATCACTTCTCTTCGTTCACTAAATTGTTACTCGACTATTTTCTCATTTTTAGTAAGTGGATACATTGACGCAATACACACACGACACAACACAGAGAGATTCAAACTTTTCTTGATACATAATACATAGATGGAGTAATACTATAAATTTCCCTTTGTAGCTATAGTTGTAAAGTTTTGTAACACATCCAAACAATGAGCAATAGCGAAGGGATAAATTGAGTAATTTTATTCATTTGAATAAGAATATAAGAGCACCCGCGGCAGCTGACTCTTGGCCAGGTAGTCGGTACTAGGGAGCCTTGCACAGTGGCGTCGGGGTTCCCTCAAGACCGGCTGCCACCCTCCTTTTAGCACGACCCAGTCTCTTTTATACTCATTCTCAGTGTGTTGTGTGTTGTCATGGTATCAATGATTTCTCGGATCATCAATCACAATATTAAAAAGTGAAACACGATTGAATATTGGAGACAAATGATAAAAATGTGATATTCATTGAACCAAACTTGAAAAATAGCTATAACCCAAATAAGATAACTCAGCTCCTATATTTATAAATGCATTAAGAAAACTAGAGCACCGCTCACCCGCCTGTGCCTGTGGCGGGCACTACTTAATGTGCTCCACGGTTGATGCGACAATATCACAACAGCATACGAGTTATTATAATATTTTATTATTATTTTGTATTGAATAATACTAAACTATACCATAATCAATAAACTCTAGTCAAAAAGTGAGAATTAATAATTTTTTTATTAAAAGTATAATATTTGTCTACAAGGTATGTCACATCGTCCGCATGCATATTAATCCCGCCCACCATTGATGGGTGAGCATTTTCGTAAGAAACTAATTGTAGTTAACTTGTTATAACTCATTTCTATCATAACAAACCTCATTCCCTACTTTTAACTTGTCCTCAAGTGAATGGGGGTGAAATGCTGATAACAATTCATCAAACTAATGCCAAATACATGCATATGATATAATATTCTAATACCAACTCTTCTATTACACGTTAAATTTGCATCTTTATACTATATTTGTCCATGAAAATGTTTAATACTTTGATTTGGCACGTGTTTTTAATGTAGTGATTTTGGATTCCACATAATTTATAATTTTTAATTGGGTAGTGTGTATAAAATAATTACTTTAAATGAAAAGTTTTAGTGTTAAAAATATTGGTGGACGGATTAAAAATGAAATATGTTAAAAATATTAATGGACGGAGGGAGTATATATTTTATAAAAATAAATATTTTTATCTTATCTTTACTTTATAAAAGTGGATATTTTTACCGTTAAAATTTTGTAGATGTCGTGATTCCAATGCAATTGAGAAATATTTTTGGAAACTTTAACTAATCCTAAATTATTTAAAGTACAGGTTTTATTCATACTTTAGTAGTTTGATGACACCTCAGAGGGATAACCTAGAATTTGTACGTGCAACAAAAATATCATATTTATCCAATTCTATATCTCTGTACGAGGATGATTCAATCCCCATGTTGGCATAATTATCAATGGTCCGATTCGGTTAAGACCGAATCAAAACCTTAAAATTAAATCAACCAAATCATTTTAAAATTATAACCAATCCGATGAATGTATATTACATAACCAAATCGATTCAAACCAAAGTTTATATTTTGGTTTCAGTTCGGTTTTCGGTAAATCAATATATATACAATTGTAAAAGTACAATTTTTTGTAAAACTAAACATACAAATTTTCATTATAATTTATATCAACCAAACTATTGTATTATTAATAAATATTAAAATTGAAAAGACAAAATCTCTTACATGAGCATTCTTTTCCATCTCAATATCCGTAAATAGAAGAATTGAGCACAAGCACAACACTGGGGAAAAGTATCAATAGAGGAATTAGGCAAAAAAAAAACAATAGAATTGAGCACAAGCACAACACTGGGGAAAAGTATCAATAGAGGAATTAGGCAAAAAAAAAAACAATAGGAGTAGTAGAATTTTAGAGAGTAATCATATTTTATGTGGAGAAGCATAATGGTGACTGCATGTTGTAAACCAAAAGTCTCTTTTTGTTTGGTTTTATTTTAAAATACTCAAAATTAAGTTCAATTAATTTATATGTACATATGTATATATATTTATAATTCATAATATATTAATAATTTAATAAAAGTATCTAATAATAATTCGGTCGGTTCAGTTTTCACGGAGCCATTAATCCGAACCGGAAACTATTTGGTTCCTTATAATTAGAACCAATCCAAACCGACCAAATTTTAATGATTCGGTTTGGTTTTTCGGTTTGGTTCGGTTTTTATTCACCCCTAAATATATGTATCTCGATCTTATATTAAGACACCTACACATCAACATCTTTATCCTTGAATTATGGCATCCAATACATTTCATGATGCAAATTAAGACAGGCGTTTGAGCTAAAACATGGGCCAAATGTCATTCCAGATTTGTCACACCGGTAAGAATTATTTTTACAATCCAAAACCAATATCCGTACAAAATAATTCAGGCACATCAAAAGCTCAAGACTTGATAGAGAAAACGAGGCATCTGCGCCCAAATTATATCTACTTTATTTCTTGCTCACTTCTTGAAAAAAGTACATCCTTCTGTTTTGGAACTTGAACTTTCAAGGATCAAGGTTTAAGAGCAACAGCCAACCCAATCTTGGCGCTTTTCTCTATAGCCCTCGTATCCACCTCACCGGAAATGGTGATAAGAGATTTGGGGAGCCATTCATGTTGCATAAGGGCACTTGCTTTGCCATAGTTGTCCACTCGAGCTTTCACAGAGGTCAGAGGATCCAGTGCATGTTGTGTCCCAATAGTCAGTGTGTTTTCATTGGTCGTAAAGCTGTGGGTCAACTCTGCTCCGACAACAGTGTTGGTCAGCGGGCTTACTGTGTGGAAGTAAGAAGCCGTGAGAGTTTCACCTTTATCGTTCCTGTTGAAATTTAAAGCCCAAAAACCATGAGTAAGAGATAAATCAACCACGCCTAAATTTAAAGCAAACATTATGATGACAAAGTACACTAACAGCATCAAGGATGCAACAAGGTCAGCCGTGGTATAACTGATGGCAGCATTGTATTTGATGAAATTCCCCGTGGCTGTGTCGAATGAAACATCAGTACCAAAAATAGCATTATGATTCCCAGCAACACCAGAGAAGTTGACAATGGGTTTTGCATTCAACCCAAGGCTAGTGCTAATTCCAGCAAACTCATGTAAATATTGAAGTTCCACCTGTTAACCAGATAACAATGACATTAGATTCAATCTATGAGTCTAACATTTGCATGGCAATTAGTACTAGAATCAAGATAAGATATAATAGACTGTGGTTGATTACATACTCTAACACAGAAACAGAATTACCTTGCCAGACTTTTGGTCAGGAGCAACAAAACTAAAAATAGCCTTCACTCCCGGAGCAGGCTCATCAAAAGTGATGGTTGAGCAAACCTAAATAAGCAGTCAATATTTTGTTAGTACTTAGAAGGTTATGCACTTTGCTTACAAGGATCAGACAATCAAACAAGCAGTTAATATGCCCCAAAACACTGCAACATCTTAATGAATTATTATAGGAGACTTCCTGCGCAATTCTACAACAAATGGCAATTATAAAGGAAGCAGAGAAACAAATGCTAATATCTTAAAAAAAGTAAACATGTTGGGAATAAAAAGCTGACTTAATCAGATGTATAAATACATCCAACTCAGGAGCACATCAGGGATCATGTTAAGCTCAAGATCAAAGTACATTAAGGAACTCATCTCTGCAAGATTTGATCAACCCCAAGTTGTATAGATCAGGTTAAGTAAATGCAATTCTGAATTAAAAGAAGTCATATTGCTTGTATAAGGTAAATGAAGTTTTGATATGGAAATAAATTTCGTAATTGAAGCTATAGCAAAACTCATCACTTTGCAAACACTGAGATATGCCAAATATGTTGCATTTAATAGACAGTAAAGTTTGGAAATAATTGGAGCTTAAGAGAAATTAGGAAATGTTTGCACTTGTGAACTGTGGTCATCAGGCAGCCTATTGCTACTTATAATTGGCAACTCATTTTGATGCTTTTTGCCATTGCTGAATCTAAAATTATGAAATACATTCAAAGAGAGCATGCTAAATAATACACACACACACACACAAGTAAAAAAGTCAAACGTATCATGAAGGTAAAGTAAGTGACATACATTGGAGTTTGTATCCACTTTGATGTCAGTTGTGATGCTCTTGTTCTTCACCTGGGTGTTAACATCAGCTAAGAACATGTCGCCTTTCTTCGTTGCAGATGAAGTAATGGCCTGCAGAGTAATTCGAATATCGGAACACAATTAAACAAGTCAAACCTGCAATGACCAACTTCTTATGACGATGGTAATCAGAATGAACGCAAAACAGACTACTGCTACCCATACATCTATGCAGAGAATGTGAAATATTGTTTCAATAAGAGCAATAATTTCCACATTATACTAGTCAACAAAATAAATTCCTATTCCATACATTACTCAATCAATTTAGATGAGGTTATTACTGCTTATTTATTAATGCAGAAGACACAAAATTACTATAAATAAAACACAAAATTTCAACAACTGAACAGACTACTGCTCTTCAAAAAACTGAAGATAATAAACATTTCTAGGTTTTTTTTTTCCTTCTAATTTCAAAGGCGACATAAAAATACCCAAATTCAAACAGTCCAATCTTACTCTAAAATCGATTAAGTTTAAACCGTTGGGCACAAGAAAAAAGATAATAGTGCATGAGTAACTCACTCAATACAGTTAAAGAAGAGGATAGAAACACTGACCACTCCATTAGCAGTGTAAGTAGTGAGAGTAAACTTCTTGTCGCTCTGATAATCCCTGTACAGAAGATCTAAAAAAACCCCAAAAAACAAAAAACGTAACTAAGAATCCTTTCAAATAAGCTAAAGCACACAGAAATCTATCAACCACCGTACAGAAAATTAAGAACAAAAATAAACACAAATTAGCACAGGGGAAAGCACAAACATAAAAAAAGGCCGCGCACTAAATGACTTGCCTCTGGCTTTCTTGCCAATGTCAGAGTAAAGGCCGGGACCCTTCACAAACACCATTTTATTCTCCGTTGATTGTCGGATAATTTTGGAGAGAAAGAGAGAGAGAGGAGACGGTGGTGGAATTGCTATTTTAGTTTGCTTCTTTGGCTTGACGTGCAGTGCAGCTCTGTTCACCTATATTTATATTTGTTTAAATATTCATTTAATGAGTGAAAGATAAAAAAAGAATATTTAAATTATATGATTGGAATTCTTTTATATATTCATATAATTTAAATTATTTTGTCAAACAAAATATATGAACACAACATTACTATATTAGAAAAAATATGAAAATAATTACTCCATTCATTTCATTAATATAATGACACCATAACTTTTTAATCAAATTGTCATTATTAATAAAAAATTAATATTATTTATCCTTTACATCTTCAGTGCCATTATTTATCTTTCCTTAAAATAAAAGGTTATTTTACCAAATTAGTATTTTTCAAAAGGTGAAATGCAAAATCAAAGAAGTTTATAAATGATATATTCAGTATTAAAAAACGGAATCCAATCGAAATTGAACCGCAATCAACATTTTTTATAATCCTAATTATTCCTAATGGTTTGATTGTTTGAATCCATTATATTATGGATCCAAAAATTTTGAAACAGTAAATATTTAATTAGTGATGTTCAACATTTTCATTTTTCTTTTGATTTGTTTCAATTTAATTTAATTTAGTGTAAATTATATTTTTCTAACTCAAATTTTGAGAATGTGTTCGGTTTGTAGTTTCAATTTTATAAAATGATCTTTATATTTGGGGATTGTTTAATTTTTGTCTCAAACTTTATCTATAGTTATGTTTTTTTTTACTACATATTATCAATAAATAATTTTCTTTAATTCCATTTTTATAAAATTATATTTATTAGTTTATTAATTTATAAATTTTATATATTAAAAAGTTATGACACTTTAAATAAATATATATATGTGCACTAAATTGATATATGGGAAAAATATATATTTATAAGAATGAAAAAGAATCTATCTCATTCATATATCTAAAATTAATTATTAAGATTATAAATATTTTTCATGACAAGAAAATTATACTATTATATAAATAAAATATTTTGAAAAAAATATCACAATCTTTCATTTATTAAAAGGAATGTTGATATATTTTCACATTTGTCACATAAAGATTTTTTTTCTTATGAATCAACATATATATAATAATATTATAAATTATATAGTAAGATATGTAATTTATTTGGATTATTAATACATATGTTAAAATAATATTGATAATCAACTATTGATTTTTGTAATAATTCATTTATCAACATATGTATCACAGATAGAGCTATTACGACAGACTCGACCCGACCTGCCTACTAAGAATATTCGGGATTTGGATAGGTTAGACTTCAAAAATTGAGGTCCAAAATTAACCATTCCCGAAAATCCATCTAAAATTTTTACGAGACAATCGAATATCGAGCTTTAAATAGTCAACCTATCTATATACATTCACAACATAAACATCAATTAAAATTCATTTTCAATAGTAATTTGTTAATAGAATATTAAAAATCTTTGAAAATTTTGAATTTTTTATAATTAAAAATATAATATTAAATGATTAAAATAAAAAATTCCAATATTTTGTATGATTAAAAATATTTAATGTACAAGAGATTATTACATTGATTAATTTTATTAAATTAATTTTTTTAGGGTTAATTGTGAAAACTATCCACTTTGCTAAGGTAAAAATGAAAAGTACCCAAAATGTAAAATGTATATGTAAACTACCCAAAAAGTCTAAAATGCCCTTAAATAATTTGGGTGCTTTCTCGGTTACACCCCCTGACACACATATTTGCATCTTTAACGAACAAAAGTGGGTAGAAAATGCCAAAACACTATTCTGGTAGTGGGAGTTGTGTCTGAGATGAGACTTGGTGTGGGGAAAAGGTTGTTTGGTGATTGGATTGGAGGCTGTCATGCATCATAGTTTCAAGACATTGATTAATGGGTTTTTGACTAGATTTTTTAAGACTATAATATAAAGGGGTGTTGGGGTGGGCAGGTTTTAGCTCTATGCGTGAGTTGTGAGGGAAAGAGAGCAGCGTGGGAGGAAAAACAGAGTGTGAGGGCAGATTCAAGCTTGCAAGGTATTGTTAATTTTAGTTTTATGCTTAATTTTTTTTTTGAAGTAAATTGCTATATTAATTTTATGTTTGAACTAAATATATTGTAGCATATATTTGAACGACGGCGTAGGAATCGGCGGGTAACGAAGCAACATAGAACTAGCAATATGGACCAAAATGTTAGTATTTTTTTAAAGCTTTAAATTTCTTTAAGAAAGATGTATTTTTATATTTATTAGAGATTTATAAAGCATGTTGTATTTTTATATTTATTAGATTTATACAGCATGTTGCATTTTTATATTTATTAGATTTATAAAGCATGTTGTATTTTTATGTTTATTAGATTTATAAACCATGCATGTTGTATTTTTATGTTTTTTAGATTTATAAAGCATGTTGTATTTTATTTTTATGTTTATTAGATTTATAAAACATGATGTATTTTGATGTTTATTAGATTTATAAAGCATGTTCTATTTTTTTGTTCTTTATTAGAAATTTTAAGCATGTTGTATTATAATTCAATGTATTATTTAAATAGAAAATTAAAAATATGATAAAATTCAAAAATCTGGTCACAAAAACGAAAACCCAGTCAAAATGTTAAAAACCCGGTTGGCCGGGTATAATATTTTACGGTCAGGTTTTTTAAAACCCGGCCAGGTTTTTCTTTACCTTTCGATTGATTGTTTTAATTTTTAAAAATTTATTAAATTCTAGTATGTATTTAATTTCATTTCATTTAATTTAAATTAATGAATATATGACATACGTGAATTTAATATATTATTGAAAATTGTAATTTGATTATCTATGTTTAAGCCATATTTTAAGATTTTTGAAATTTTAGATAGGTTAATATCATAATATAATGGTTTAATTCAAAATTAAATTAGCATTGAACGAAAAAAAATTGAATAAATAAATGACTTTAATGTATTATTTAAATGTAAAACTAAATATTTGATTAAAATCAAAAACCTGGTCGCAAAAACGAAAACCCGGTCGAGAATTTTAAAACCCGATTGGCCGGGTTTAAAATATTACGGTCGGGTTTTGTAAAACCCGGCCAGGTTTTCGTATATCATTCAAAATTTGAATTTAATTTTAAATAATATATTAATTCTAGTATGTATTTAATTTCATTTCATTTAATTTAAATTAATGAATACATGACATACGTGAATTTAATATATTATTGAAAATTGTAATTTGATTATCTATGTTTAAGTCATATTTTTAGATTTTTGGAATTTTATATAGGTTAATATCATAATATAATGGTTTAATTCAAAATTAAATTAGCATTGAACGAAAAAAAAATTGAATAAATAAATGACTTTAATGTATTATTTAAATGTAAAACTAAATATTTGATTAAAATTAAAAACCTGGTCGCAAAAACGAAAACCCGATCGAGAATTTTAAAACCCGGTTGGCCGGGTTTAAAATATTACGGTCGGGTTTTGTAAAACCCGACAGGTTTTCGTGTATCATTCAAAATTTGAATTTAATTTTTAATAATATATTAAATTCTAGTATGTATTTAATTTAATTTCATTTAATTTAATTTAATGAATACATGACATACATGAATTTAATATATTATTGAAAATTGTAATTTGATTATCTATGTTTAAGCCATATTTTTAGATTTTTGGAATTTTAGATAGGTTAAGATTTTTGTAATTTCGTGTATCATTCAAATTTGATTATCTAAGATTAAGAATTTTTTTGGAATTTTAGATACGTTACATTAGACCTCAACTTGTGGAATCGAGTATAGTAGCCAGTACATATTATAAGGAAACAATGCTAGATCAAATTGCCCAAACATTGAGAGTTGTAGGAGGTGAGCCGCTATTGCAGCGGTTTAGAGATGGCTGTTTCGGCCATTTCATTGATTGGAGGCCGGGTCAGAAGAGTTCAAACGCACTATCGTACTTGGTGGCGCGTATGATTTATGGAGACGATGATGATAACGAAGGTATACACTTCGTTGTAAATGGGGGTCGATATCATTTTGGTGTTGAAGAATTCTGCTTGATTAGTGGTCTACGATTCGGACCTTCCAATTTCGACACGCGCTCTACTTATGACATAGGGCACGTGCAGGCCTATACTGCTTTCTGTGACAGACATACCATCACAGCTGCTGGTGTGCTTAAGAGGTTCACGAACACAAGCCGAATGATTCACGATCCAGAAGGTGAATTATACCTGAAGGCGGCGCACGTGCTCATTGCTTTCTTATTTCTTCGTGGGGCTGATGCGAGTGTCAGGATCGATTCCTGGATATGGATGCTTGCAGATGACCTCGATGCGTTTAGCCTTTTCCCATGGGGGGCTATATCATTTCTTTGGATGAGACACTACCTATTTAACATCAGTTGGAATGATGTTAAGTACAACTTGTACGGTCTAGCATGTACATTGTACGTATGGATGCTCGAGGTCTTCCCTTGGATGAATCAGACATTAGGGAGATTGATTGATACCGACACCCAACCTAGATGTTGCCGCTGGAGGTTTTCATCCAGGATTGGTGTAGATGTGATACACCGTTTTTTTAATCTCGATGAGGTAAATTTTAATTTTAAATAATTAATTAAACAATTTTTATATTCCATTGGAGTTAATGTTTAAATTATTTTTTGATTGCAGATCGAGCCAATTGTGATGTATGCGAGCGAGGAGGAGCGTGCATCTCCGTACTTTCAGTCACTGATGGCGATGGATCGAAGTCAGGTCCTTAATATCATGTGGTCAGCACCGTATAATGCTTTGAGACACGGTGGTCAACCACAACGACGCGCACAGCGTGCGGCCAACCTAGAGGCAGTTGCATCGCCGAATGTCACACCTCAGTCTCGTGGTCGGAGAGAGATTCCATCACCCGACTATCATCCGAACACGAGCAGACCTACATCTTCAGCTCATAGGCGTGGGGATACGGAAAAGAGGGTTCGACCACCGACCTCATCATCCAGCAGTAGTAGCTCTGGTGGTCAATCGGGCAGACAAAGTGGGTACGCCAATATTAGCCCCCAGCAGATGGAAATGATTGCAGAGATGACGTCCAAGAAAACCGAAAAGAGGATCATGCTTGTTCTGAAGAAATGGTTCGAGGAGTTGAAAGAGAGTTTCCGATGTTCAGGATCACGACGTAGTCCGTCACAGGTATTTTCTCCACATCGTAGGTCATCTCCACCACCTCATGTATCATCACCTCCGAGAGCTCCATCCCCCCTGTGTCATCACCTCCGAGAGCTCCATCACCCCCTGAATCATCACCTCTGAGAGCTCAATCGCCACACACGGCATATTCTGGAGGTCGTCATTCGGTGCACGAGATCGGGCATTCACGAGCGTATGATGATTATGTAGAGGCGCCACGATCTTCGGCATTCGAGCATAGAGAGAGGTCGGACAATGATGTTGAGGAGGTCGTACCTATTGTATCCACTCCTCTACAAATTTGGTTGGGTCCAGATGTGAACCAGAACCAGAACGAGAATCAGAGGCCCGACAGACCTGCTCGAACTCGTGTAGAGGCCACAGTCTTACAAAGCCCGTACACTGCTGGGCGTTCAGATGCGTTGCCTCCCATTCCTCGAGATCTCCACATGAGATATCTTAATTATCTTGCTCGACGATCTAATGCGAGAGCACAAATTCCTGGAACAGGCTTGGTATTAGAGGCTCTTCAATTTGAACACATACATAACCAATGCATGTATTTCGAGGTTGAGGTATGTTAGTTAAATGTATTTTTTTTATTATTATTCAGCTCACACTATAATCAATTGATAACTACTAATTTTATTTGGAATATGTTTCATGTAGCATGTGCATCTCTATATATTCTATCTAAGGCGTAGGTTGAGTGCTCGAGCGGGTGTGTCTGTTGGTGTTTCACTGAGAAACACCATACTCTTGACTACTGAATTTTATGTAAGTATGAAATTATTATTATTATGTGTTATATTATGTCCAAAATTATAAATTATTATTATTATATTATTGTATATGCAGGTGACATTACAGAACACCTACCTCCACTTGAAGTACGAAAACGTTCAAGCTGTGCCAGATCCGCCTCGTATGCGTGCAGTGATTGAGGATTTCACTATGCCTTAATACTTGACGGCCTACGTGACTTATGATAACCAGGAGGTGTTATCGATCCCTTGGTGGGGTGCTGCTGATGTAAGTATCTTAATTATTCAATTCGTTAATTTAATATGTAGTTATTTGATAATATTTGGTTTTTTTTTCTTCTATCAGATTATCATACCTTGTTGTCTAGACCGTCAGTGGGTCGTGGTGAGAGTATGCTTACTCGATTGGACAGCATATCTATACGACTCATCTTGGTATACGAATACCGAAAATGTGCAAATACAGAGGATCAAGGACATCAGGTGCATTATAGACTTGTTTTGGAAGTTGTTGTTTGATGCAGGGTTTTGGTATAACAATGAGAATGGAATTCCCATGAGAACCGACCCCCTGCAAATGTGTGTCATGCCAAAGAATAGACAATTCAAGCAAGGAAAACAAAAAGATAATCTGCAAAACAGTGGCCCATTGGCACTAATGGCAATTGAGCGTTTTATCAGTGGCAAACCAAAGCTAGCATCAGTCGGGACAAAAGTGCGTGAATATCGAGATTATATAGCAGTCAACGGTTTTTCAATCTGTAATGAAATATGATATTGATTCGATGTACTAACTGAACATTTTTCATATTATGAATTATTTTAGTGGTTATTTATTAACTTATCGTTGTCGTATTATTAACTTACATTCATATGTTTCTAACAGTCCTTATCAATAATAACCATATGGTTTTTTAATCGGGAGATTTCTTGGATTTACACATATAAAAAATCCGGTCGTGAAATCTTTTCTTAAACAAAAAACCCGGTCGTTGTTACATCGGGATTCATAGTGTACGATGGGGTTTTCATTTTTGGAACGGATTTTATGGAAGGGTTTTTGATATGTTGTTATACGTACAATTGTGATGCTAAATCATTAAAACCATGCCGTCAAAAGAGCTTCAAAAATATCATACTAATTAAAAACACATCATGCTAATTAAAAAACACACAAAAAACATCATTCTAATTAAAAAAAACACACAAATAACAATCTTACAATCAATTCTTCAAGCTGAACTGGATCTGTGGAAATGGGAGTGGACCATTCGTAACCGCCAATGTAATCATCGCCTTTCCAATAACCATTGTACTTTACGTTTATATACCTCCACCCGTCCATCTAAACAATGAAACATATATTTAAAGTCAGAAAGTCATAAAAATATAAATATACCAAAACCCGGTCGCAAAATTACCTACAGAAAATAAAACCCGGTCGTGAAACATCATTCATGTATAAATCACGACAGGGTTTTCATATTTCTTTATTTTTTGACAGAGGGGTTTTTGAGCATGTACTCTACGTGTTATTATCATTCTAAAACAATAAAATCCCGTCGTCAAAGTTCATATAAATATATAAATCCGGCCGTTTGAAAGTAAACACGCCATGTTTGCATAAATAACGACAGGGTTTTGATATTTCTTTAAGTTTTAGCGGCGGGGTTTTTGAGCATGTACTCTACGTGTTATTATCATTCTAAAACAATAAAATTCCGTCGTCAAAGTTCATATAAATATATAAATCCAGACGTTTGAAAGTAAACACGCCATGTTTGCATAAATAACGACAGAATTTTTAGAAAAATGCATGTTTTCACGACAAGGTTTTAGCTCGTTAACCTCATAACACATTATTCTTGAAAACTACGAGTTTAGATTTTGCAATACCTCTTTCAGTTGGCCAAACAAGCACTTCGTGTGAATTCTCCTTCTCTCCTTCTCCTTCTCTCTCTATATCTCTCGTTCTTTCTTTCAAGTCACATATGCAATGACTCAAACTTTATATATATAAACATTAATGTTTATATAATTAATACTAAAATAATACTAGATTTTTCTTATTCCTCACATATTCTTTCTCATAATATACATAAATCTATATAAAGAATCGTATTTATAATTCTGCAGAGCTACTAGGTACTAGGTAGTAGGTATGAGTGATATTCGGTAGAATAATATTGTATTATTATCCAAAATCGAAAGGTATTTTTTGCATACAATATATAAGTAAAACAATATACGTTATATATAATTTAATCATAATATATTCCAAATACTAGAAAGTGAATAATTAAGTAATTCTTAAATTATATTCCAAATACCTTTCTCAATTAAGTAATTCTTAAATTAAGTAATCGAAAGTGAATAATTAAGTAATTCTTAAATTATATTCCAAATACCTTTCTCAATTAAGTAATTCTTAAATTAAGTAATCGAAAGGATTGGTTTATTCCAATTATGAAATTAAAATAATATCTTTAACACAATTTCTCAATTAAATGTAATTTAGTTGTATTTGAACTATATTAATTTCAATTCCTATATGAATTCAAAATAAAATAGTAAAATATATAATTATTACTAAAATAAATAAAAAACATAATAATTACCAATCATTGGCATTATTTCACAAAAAACAAGATAAGTCCATCTTTGACTAAGGGCAATTTTGGTAGTTTACCTTAAACTTGAGCATTTTTCATATGTTTGTTACAAAATGGGCATTTTTCATTTTTAGCTTAGCAAATTGGGCATTTTCCATATAGCTCCCATTTTTTTATATTGCGGACAAATAAAATCAATATGTCCAACAATGCATAAAAGGCCGAATTAAGTCTTATATTTATATATTTGCTTTTTTTTGGCAAGTTTGTACGGATTTCAAAACCGTAGAAAGTCCGATCTGATAATTTTGACAGTTCTAATCGTGGCAAGACACCTGTAATCCATTAAGAAAGAACTTATTAAGTCAAATACTAAATATATGAATTTAATGCACATATATATTTCCATTTAAAGTGTCATAATTGTTAATACATAAAATTTATAAATCTATAAATTAATAAGCTAATAAATATAATTTTATAAATGAAATTAAAGAAAATTATTTATTGATAATATGTAGAAAGTAAAATAAAAAAAAATAAAACTATAAATAAAGTTTGGTTCAAAAACTGAACAACAACGAAATATAAATGTCATTTTAAACATTTTGTAAAGTTGAGACCACAAACTGAAAACACTCCCAAAGTTTGGGCCATAAAGTGTAATTTATCCTTCAATTTATATCTTATGTTATATAAAATTATATTTAAATTCACAAATTTATGTAAAAATATAAAATTCTAAATTCTTCTAATAATTGCTCAGTCTATTAATCCTTGTAAAGAATAGGGGAAATGGGCTAAACTAGTCATTCTATTATTATAAACACAAATACTAACCATTAATATAAAAAAAATAAAATATTAGCCATAATTTATGCTAAAGGACATAATTATCATTTTCTAAATTTAATAAATTAGAAAAATTGCCGAAAGTCGTCTTCAATTTCCACCTTCTCACACTCTCTCTCTTCCTTCACCATCTCACGCTCTCTCTCTTCCTTCTTCCTTCACCATCTCACGCTCTTTCTCTTCCTTCTTCCTTCACCATCTCACGCTGCAAAACTTATGTTGTACTCATCCAATTCATATTGCAGAAAAAATTATTAATATAGATTCATGTTTGGGGTTTATTTGGTAGGGAATAGTATTTGATTGTAAACCAAATTTTATTTTTAAATATGTAATATTTTGAACGAATTAATTAGATGAAGGGTATTTTAGACACATAAGGCTAGATTTATGGTTTTTTATACATGTGGCTATTATTTGGATTTACTATAACAAAATGGTTATTATAAAAGTTACCCGTAAAGAATATCCAGCCAAATGATAAATGTTTTAATATTATTATTATTAGTATTAGAGATATTATTAGAGATATTATTTCCTAGTATAGCATAACCTTAGTTATCTATAAATACGTACATCCTCTTATTGATTAATACACAATTTTATTCTCCAATTATACGATTCAGCATGGTATCAGAGCCCTAGGTTCTAGGGTTAGCCATTAGGGATCCCAATTTCAAAAATTAGGGTTTGGGTTCTCCAATTTTGAAAATTAGGGTTCCCAATTTTTCAAACCTAGGGTTTCTGCAAAGTTGGAGTGTGCAGCCACCCATTTCGTCTCCGCTTCAAATCGGCCGTCACCTCCGCCCCCACCCGAAGCGCCACTTCCTGGCGCACCTACGACCACCACTCTGGCGCCGTTTTCTGGCGCGTGCACGGCGGAGCAGAGTCGCGAAGGTTGCGCGACTTTTCTGCCCATATTCTATCCAAATTTCACAGCGCCATCGATTCCTCCATCTACAGCCACCGTCCGACCACACCGCCAGTCCAGGGGTCTTCGCCACACTCCCGCGCACCTCCGGTCAAATTCCGATGGCCGGAGTCGGCGCGTGGAGCCCGGACGCGCTCCGGCAGTCAGCGCTTGCACAGATTTCGCCCGAAGAGTGCAATCTGTAGTCTCTTTGATTCCGCCACTTCCTCGACGTGTTCTTGGTATCTTTTCAACCTATTTTTTGATCTACATCGTGTTGGTGCGAGATTCGTTGGAGATTTTTTGGATTATTTGGTGTATTTGGGTCTCCATTTTTGATTTATAAGTTGCTTCTGATTGAATATTGATATGGATACATCAACTAAATATGTGGAAGTTCAATCTAGTGATGTGGTGTCTATGGTGTTTCGAATTACAGAACATAAGTTGTCTGCTCATAATTATATGGATTGGCGTCAAACTATTGAGCTTTATTTACTCAGTATTTCCATGGATCATCACATTACTGACGACATTCCATCTGACGAAACTAAATCAAAGGTTTGGCTTCGAGAAGATGCTTGTTTATTTTTGCAGATACGAAACTCGATTGACAGTTCAGTCATTGACCTTGTTACTCACTGCAAGACCGTTAAGAGACTTTTGACATACTTTGACTTTCTTTACTCCGGCAAGAAGAATGTGAATCGCACGTATGAGATGTGTCAGGCATTTTATAGGCCTAATAAAGGCGAGAGGTCCCTCACAGACTATTTTATGGCTTTCAAGAAGACTTATGAAGAATTGAATGCACTGCTTCCCTTCGATTCAGATGTTCGGGTACAACGGGACCAGAGGGAGAAGATGGTCATTATGAGTTTCTTGGCTGGTCTTCCATCTGATTTTGAGACTGGCAAATATCAGGTTCTCTCTGATGCTGAAATCACATCCCTGGATGAAATATTCAGTCGACTCCTCCGCACCGAGCGTTCCACTATTGCTTCCTCCCTACAGCACAATAGTGCCTTACTTGGTCGAGCGCCGAATTCGGCTTCTGGAAAGCCTCCATACAAGTCTGGTGGTTCTAAGAACCCATTTGGCCAAGGTCCACAATGGCATGAAAGTGCTGAGTGTCGTTATTGCCATGACATTGGGCATATCAAACGCAATTGTCCGCGGCTCCGTAACAAGAAATCTCATCCATCTGCCCACATTGCTGAAAGCAACAACGCCACCGGTCCTTCGAGTGATTCTGTCACCCTCTCTGCTACGGAGTATGCAAAGTATGTGCAATATCAGGAGCAGATTTCTACTCCTACCACCGTCCTTGCTGATGCAGGTAACCCTACTGCCTGTATTGTTTCTTCATCAACCAAGTGGGTCATTGATTCGGGTGCTACAGATCACATGAAAGGTAATCCTAATTTGTTTTCGTCCTTTCGATCCCACCAGAATATAAACCCTGTTACCCTTGCTGATGGTTCACAATCTGTTGTTCGTGGATCTGACACAGTCCATCCCACCCCTTCACTATCGTTATCCTCCGTTCTTAGCCTTCCCCAACTTTTGTTTAATTTGTTATCTGTTAGCAAACTCACATGTCACATGAATTGTAGTGCCTCATTCTTTCCTCATTATTGTTTGTTTCAGGATCTTACGACGAAGCAGATTATTGGTAAAGGACATGAATCAGGTGGCCTCTACATTCTTGATACACAACCATCCTCTTCCGTAGCCTGTGCCGGAGCTATCTCTCATATGGATGCACATTGTCGTTTGGGTCATCCTTCTCTTCCGTTGCTCAAGAAATTGTGTCCTCAATTTTCTGGGTTATCTTCGTTTGATTGTGAGTCGTGTCATTTTGCTAAACATCATAGTGTTAGTTTGAGTCCTCGAGTCAATAAACGAGCTGATGCTCCCTTTGAGTTAGTTCATTCCGATGTTTGGGGTCCTTGTCCTGTTATATCTAAAACTGGCTTTCGATACTTTGTTACTTTTGTTGATGATCATTCTCGTATGACATGGCTTTATTTAATGAAAGATCGTTCTGAGTTGTTTACTCATTTTTCTACCTTCTGTGCTGAAATTCAAACTTAATTTCACGTGCCTGTCAAAATATTGAGAAGTGATAATGCCAAATAATATTTATCTGCACAGTTTCACTCTTATATGAGGTCTAATGGCATTCTACATCAAACCTCTTGTGTTGACACGCCCGCTCAAAATGGCATTGCTGAAAGAAAAAAAATAGACATCTTCTTGAAACCGCCCGAGCCTTATTGTTTGCCATTAAAGTTCTGAAGCCCTTTTGGGCTGATGCCGTGTCTACTTCTTGCTTTCTTATTAACCGTATCCCATCTTCTGTTCTGTCTGGTTTGTCTCCCTTTCATGTTCTCTTTCCTTGTAGGTCATTATACCCGATTGAACCTAAGGTATTTGGAAGCACCTGTTTTGTGCGTGATGTTCGTCCTTCTGTTACTAAACTCGATCCCAAGTCTGTTGAGTGTAACTTCCTGGGGTATTCTCGTGTCCAGAAAAGGTATCGATGTTATTGTCCCACTTTGAACAAGTACCTTGTGTCGGCAGATGTCTCGTTTCTCGAACATACACCATTCACTTCATACTCCACTTCTCCACCTGAGCCTGAGAGCTGTGATTTCCTGATCTACAATATTATCTCGCCTCTTGAGCCTTTATCTCTCTCTGATGTGCCTCGTCCTCCTGTCATTCATCACTATACCCGTCGTCCGTCTGCTCCGGCTCCTGATAACGTGATCCCTCCTCCGCCTGATTCGGGTCCTGATGAACCAATAGCTCCGTCGTCTGATCCTGCACCAACCGATAAATTCCCATTGCTCTTTGAAAAGGTAAGCGTTCCTGCACTTACCCTATTTCTTCATTTGTGTCATATGATCACTTATTTTCGTCCTCCCAAGCTTTTGTCTCGACCCTTGCCTCTATTCCTAAATCTATCCCCGAAGCACTAGCTCACTCTAGTTTGAAGGATGCTATGATAGAGGAGATGAATGCTTTAGAAGCTAACAGTACTTGGGAATTGGTCGACCTACCAACTGGTAAACGTCCAATTGGATGCAAATGGGTGTTTACTATTAAAGTTAATCCTGATGGATATGTGGCTCGACTGAAAGATCGTTTGGTTGCAAAAGGATATGCTCAGATTTATGGCGTTGACTACTCTGAGACATTCTCTCCAGTTGCAAGACTTACTTCTATTCGGCTTGTTATATCCTTGGCAGCCAGTCATCATTGACCATTATATCAGTTAGATGTCAAGAATGCTTTTCTTCATGGAGACCTTCGTGACACAATCTATATGGAGCAACCACCTGGGTTTGTTGCTCAGGGGGAGTCTCATAGGGTGTGTCACCTTTGCAAGTCGTTATATAGTTTGAAGCAAAGTCCTCGTGCTTGGTTTAGCACATTTGCACGTGCAGTAGATGAATTTGGCTTGAAGCAGTCAGCTTCTGATGATTCTGTTTTTTACAGGCGATCTGATGGTGGTCTTATCTTATTGGTTGTATATGTGGATGATATTGTGATTACCGGCAGTGATTCTGGTGGAATTTCATTATTGAGAGCTTTTCTACCTACTAAGTTCAAGACGAAAGATTTGGGTGACCTTAAGTACTTTCTTGGCGTAGAAGTATTGAGAAGCAAGAAAGGAATTTTCTTATCTCAGAGAAAGTATGTACTTGACTTACTATCTGAAACAGAAAATCTGGGAGCCAAACGATGTAGTACTCCGATGATACCGAATTTACGACTGACTAAAGAGGGTGTACCATTTGAAGACCCAGAGAGATATCGTAGATTGGTTGGCAAGCTGAATTATTTGAGGGTTACACGTCCTGATATTACTTTTCCAATCAGCGTAGTAAGTCAATATATGTCATCACCAACTATCGACCACTGGAAGGCAGTAGAACAAATTTTGTGCTATTTGAAAGGAGCACCAGGACGTGAGATTATTTATGGTGATCATGGCCATGATAGGATAGAGAGTTACTCTGATGCAGATTGGGCTGGGTCAAAAGATGATCGAAGATCTACTTCAGGATATTTTGTGTTCTTTGGTGGAAATTTGATTTCGTGGAAAAGTAAGAAACAAAAGGTGGTCTCTCTATCAAGCGCAGAATCTGATTACAGAGCAATGACTAAGGAAACATGCGAAATATTGTCTGTTCATAAGTTTCTGAGTGAAGTAGGGTTAAAAGTTTCAATGCCTGCTAAGTTGTGGTGTGACAATCAAGCTGCCATTCATATTGCCTCGAATTCAGTATTTCATGAGCGAACGAAACACATTGAGATCGACTATCATTTTGTTCGTGAGAAGATTAAAAATGGGTTGATCACAACTAGATATATGAAGACCAAAGATCAGTTAGGAGACTTGTTCACTATGGCTCTTAATGGGTTAGGATTGATTATTTGTGTAACAAGCTTGACATAATCAATGTTTATGCTCCAACTTGAGGGGGAGTGTTATAATATTATTATTATTAGTATTAGAGATATTATTTCCTAGTATAGCATAGTCTTAGTTATCTATAAATATGTACTTCCTCCTATTGATTAATACATGATTTTATTCTCCAATTATACGATTCAACAATAAATAATATAATAAAACAAAATTTTGGTATCACCTTATTTTGCTGTATAGAATTATTTTTGTATACATAATTAAATGACAGGGAATAAGGAGTGAAATTGACAATCAGTCATCAATGTATGTATTTTATAGTAACTAGAGACAATCGCAAAAATATATATTTAAAGAAATAATTTTTCAACGGGAGGAATAGAGAGTGGTGGGATTTGATTAAAAGAAATATGACCACATGAATTTTGTAGGATTATTTGTTCCTTTTTATAAGACACGCGACGGGAAAAAATAAAATTATAATTTATAATGTATATATAAGATAATCATCTTTCATTTTGTTTTATTATATTATTTATCACTAGTATTGCACCCGTGCGATGCACGGAATCAATTATTTCTTATCATTTATTAATATTATCATCACTCTAAAAAATAGTTATGTAATATATTGACTATCACAAATTAAATGTACACTCTTTCTTTATGTGTGAGAAAAATAAAAATAAAAATGAATTTCATCAAAAAGAAGTCAATATAAATTTTATAATTAGAAATAAAAGTTATAGGTGCAACAATAAAATAAAAATCATTATATAAAAACACTAATAGTTTCATTAAGAAGTT
>JAPKLX010000034.1:19517-156932 GCA_026898415.1 Leonotis leonurus | reverse complement strand
ATCTCACACCCGGTCTCTGTCGTGAGGACGGAGGTCGGGGCGTGACAACAACGACCATTTACCATACACGGGGATGACTTTCGTGCAACACCACATGGACCACGAACCATGAAATCTTCGACAACAGAGTAATAATAAGGATCCATATTTTTATCAGGTATTTCAGCTGATATGATGTCATCAATATTTTCTGCAACTTGTCTTTTGCAATTATATTCCATGAAGAGTAAAATGTGCGCATGTGGAAGTCCCTGCTTTTGAAATTCAATAGTATATACAACTACATAAAAATTAGAGTATGACATTAATAAATATATTAAAGTACATGACAAAATAATTGTATTAAAGTAGTAAAGTAAATAATGAATTAGTGAAGAATAACAATGACATATAATACCTCCTCTGACTGTTCCAAAAATGTTTCCCTTGCGCAAATCTTTGATCAAATTGTCCAATTTCACCTTAAATATTCTACAAACAATATCTAGACGATCTTCAGGTTTTAGTCCTCGACTATTTGTATATCTTATGATTTCTGGCCATTTCGGATTGCACGTAAATGTGATAAATATATCAGGATATCCAGCCCATCTGCATATTGCCATTGCATCCTTATAATTTTGAATCATGAACCGAGCTCCTCCGATGAAAGAAAAAGGCAATATAATTCTTTTTCCTTGAGTTGATGAACTTGTTTCACCACGTATAAGAGCATCTTCTAAACCTTTATACACATCAGCCCTTAATTGTTTTTGGTAAGATCGAACGTAGTTCAATCGTGAAGACTCTATCATTATATACGCATCAACTACAAATTGTTGGAAAAGACGCTTACATGCTTGTATTGCCCTACTTTCAAATTCTCTTTCGTGCAAATGATACACAAAATATTCTCTTAAACTGACATTCTTTCGTCTTCTTGATGATGATTTTTTTCTATCAGAGAAAGAAATATCTTCTCGGTATCCATCTTCACCGTATGAGAATAATAAAGGATATTGCAACCCAAGATACGACGCATGTAATTCATTTATGCGCTTCAACTGACCCGTTTGAGTTTCAACAATAATATCTCTATTTCCCAAAGATTCATCAAAATCACCCACTACTAAAGCCGCAACCTCGGAAACGGATGGAAGGTTATACTTACGTGCATCCTTATTTCTACTCCCAATAAGTTTCAATCTCACATGCGATTGACCACTGTCAACAATCTTGTCCTTTGCCATTCTAAATGACTTCACCAAAATATTATTTTCATCCAACATGGTCTTCATATCATAAACAATCTCTACATGCAGATTATTTATATCTTTGTTGTTCCTACAAAATTTAATTTAATATAGGTTATATGATAAAATTAAAAGTAAATTGGAAAATTATGAAGTTTCAAAGTAAATAAAAGAAATGTACCTCACAGACATAATTTTGTTTGCAGCTTCATTTTCTGTATCATATATGTAAAGTTGACCAAATTTGGGAGTTGAACCTTCTGTCGGAATTAAGCTATCAATCAAATGGTAGTTTTGACTATACAACCGGAAAGTAGGTGGTGAATTTCCACTATTTAAGCTCAAATCTATCTTCCCTCCCATTGAAGTGAAAGAAAACATACTGTTATATGAACGTATGTTGTCAAGGAAATGTTTAATCTTCGCATCATTTCCATAAATGAGATCACATAATAGTCTTGGAGGGGGTTTCATCGGTGGTAATTGTATTTCACCATTTCTACAGCACAATGCATATCTCGGTATTCGTTCTTTCCTGCTCTGTCCCAATCTTTCATCATACAAAAAAAAACCCTCACAATATTGGCATTTATAGAGTGGATTACCTATATCCCAATAATCTGATAATTATAATGAAAATTAATAATTATGCACACGTATAACAATGTAATATATTTTTATAAATTTAAATATATACAAAAATAGTAAATTTATAATATAAATATTAATTTATTAAATATGCATAACAAAAAAATACCATTTGATCTATCAACACCAATATCATAGATGTCTTCAAATTCTATTTCAAGAACAAATGGTAATATGTAAATATTATGAATAAAAATAAAAAATATTTAACATTGATGCTATGAACAATTAGCTTAAGATAGTTCTATTATCTTCATAAACAGGTACATCAATTAATTCTTCATCACATGAATGAGCAGATGGTCGTGTGTGCTTACTTTTGTTGGTTGAACGTTTTCTTTATGTTGAAGTCGATGAATTCAATTCACCTAAAGTTATAATAATGATAGTACTTTAATTATAATTAACGACATATAAGTCATTATGATTACTAAAGTAATGGACTTAACATAGTATAATAATATGTAATTTATAATAATTTATAAATTTTAATACGTAGCCTACTATTTCAAAAAATGGAGTATAGTTTTAATGGAGTATAATTTATGGAAGTAATCAAAAAATGGAAGGAAACAAAAATATTCAATTTAAATGAAATTGTCATTTAATACATGTTTTCGTAAATTTAATTATTTCATGCAAAAATAAAATCTTCTTTAGATATATATATATAGGGAGTGGTTCAGGTATAAAGTGAAATTAAAGTAGGAAATAGGAAATGATCTCAGCCATTGATTTGGATGATCGGACGGATATGATTAAATCTAATCTACTTAAAAAGGCGGTGCATTCCATAGCTTTGAACGATGCACGAAGGATATTTTAGTAATTTGAAGTGGGCGGTTATCAATCATCCCCTATACGCGTTCAAAATACAATGCATTTAATAGTTAAATGCAATGCATAACTCAATTACATTTTCACAATGCATTTTATAGTTACAAACAATGCATTTAACAGTTAAAAACAATGCATTTAACAATTAAATTACTGATTTGCCCTTAATTACTATAAAAAAGGGATTATTTCGTGCCAAAAATGAAAAAACTCGGTCAAGATCTCAACCGTTGGATTAGAATGATTAATGGCCCAGATTATTTCCTATTTCCTACTTTAAAATCCTTTTGTATATGATCTATATCCTATATATATATATATATATATATATATATTAAAATAAAAAGTAATGTATGTGTAATAAAGTAAGTGGAGATAGAGTCCCACTTTTGTTTTGTTTGAGATAAAATAAGTGGCAAATTTATAAATAATGAAAATCATAAGGATAAAATGGAGAAAAAATATAGTCCCAAAATAGAAAGTCAAAATGTAACAAACATTGGTATACGGATCGAAATGGCAAAACGTAACAAACATTGGTGGACGGAGAGAGTATTTAATATATATATATATATATATATATATTCTATATATTATCCGGATTTGAATTATTGCCCCAATAACACAAAATTAAAAAGTAAGTACCATTTATTTTACAAAATAATTACTGCATATAGTAATTTTACCTTCGTAAACATGTACATCAATTAATTGATCATCACGTGAATCATCATATGGCATGTGATTACTTTTGGTAGAAAATCGTTTTCTTTTTGATGAACATGAAGAATTAAATCCACCTGATCACATTAAAAATTTAAAACACATTTCATAATAAAAAAATTCTATAAGATTACCAACATATAAATTATTTTAAATATTAAAATAAAGAAGCTAACATGTATAGTATGTAAGTAAAATAAATATATATTTTATTTATTAAATATTAGAATAGTAAAGTGAAGAAATTAACATCTATATTATTTGAATCATAAAAAGTGCATATTTTTATTAAGTAGTATTAGAAATGGGAGAAAATACTTAAAATACTTCACATTAAATGAAATTGTCATGAAATATTATTACATAAAATTATATATATAGTTTTTCACAATTTTAGCTATTTTGTATTAAATAAAATAATATTTTTATTATAAAGATATAAAAAATGTACACATAATGTCCAATGATATAAAATGCATGATTTCTTAATAATTATTAAGAAAAATAATAATAACATAAAAGTATACATAAAGAAATAAAGAAAATTTTAAAATTAATTTTATTAGTATTGTATTTTAGTTAATTATAAAATTTAAAATTTTAATTATTCATTACCTTTTCTTGTAATATCATCAATATACACATCAATAAAATTGATTTCTTCATTTAAATTCGGCATGTTGTTCCTTTCCGACGTGGCCTCGTAATCTTGTTCACCTAATATACAAAAAATTACATATAATTTTCCCAATATTAAAAAATAAATATATACTAAAATAATATTTAATATATATATATATATATATATATATATATTCTATATATCTATCCGGACTTGAATTATTTCGCCAGTAACACAAAATTTTTGACCCAATAAAAACCATATTTTTAGCCCATTTACAATATAGTTATTAGCCCAAATTATTAATCTAATTTTCAACACATTTATTTCAGAATTAAAAGTCTGTACATTTAATATGTTATGTCTATCCATCCCTAATATAAACGGCCCATTTACTTAAAAATAAAAATCATATCTTTCGGCCATTTATAATACAGTTATTAGCCCAATTTGCTAACCTGATTTTCAGCCCATTTATTTCATAATTAAAAGTCTCTACAATTAATAAGTTATGTCCATTCATCCTTACTATAAGCAACCCATTTACTTAAAAATCCAAAAGCCCACGGGAATATTCAGACAAATCCTATTTTATCGGGTATAAATAGACATCAGTTTCTACTGTACATCAGCATTTTATTATTTCTTTTCCTTCTCTCTAAGAATCTGACTGTCGTTCTCTCTCTTTTATTTCTGTTCTGTTTGTTTGAAGTTTGTTTCAAAGAACAATTTTTAGCCCAAGGCTTAAGGATAATCAATATCCTTCATATATATTTCGAATTATTTACAGTTCTATTAGAAATATTTGTTGTTCTTTGTTTTTTTCCTTTTGCAACTTCTAGAATTTCGAAATTAGGCTTTAGCCTAAATTGTTGTTCGATTTCCATATTGTTTTGTTCAGATCTACTTTAAAAATGATTTGTCCAAGATTTGGATAATTGTTTTGTGGTTTAGAGATTTCTGAATATTTTGAAGCCTTAAGGCTTGAGGGTAATCGAATATAGGTAATGGCCTAAAATTTAAATGGATATCCTCCAAATATTATACAGATTAAATTATTATTTTGTTTTTTCGAAATACTTGTTGTTATTGTATTTTTTTTCATTTATATTTTTGTAGTACCTAAATAAAATATAGCCTTAAGGCTTAAGGAATTTCAGAAATGGGCTATAGTCTAATTATTTCCGATTTTCTTATATTTTTGTTCAGATCTACTCTAAAATGATTTATTCCAGATTTTCAATATTTTTTTAATTTTATATTACTGAACAATTTGAAGCGTTGGCTTTGGGATAATCGAATATAGGCAATAGCCTAAATTTTTTGGTGATATCCTACGTATATTGTTCAGATTATTTCATTTTTTTTGTCAAAATATTTGATGTTCTTCTTACTTATTTTTCTTTAGAAATTTTAATGGTTCTGCAACTAATTCATGCCTTCATACTTAAGGAATTTGGAAAATGGGCTTTGGCCTAAATTTATGTTTCACTTCGTCTAATTATGTTAAGATCTACATTTAAATTGAATGTTTAGGGTTATTTAATTTTTTTATTCAGAATTTTGTGAACAAAGTAAGCGTCAAAGCTTAAGGAAGCTTAATTTGGGATGCTGGTTGTGCATCTTTGATTGACACATACAAGAGTGCAAAACGACAAGCAGCCACACTCCATTGCTTGCTGCCAAGGGAAGGTGAAAAAGTTTGGCTACGGCCGAGAAAGGGTGTCTTCCGACTAGACGTTGACTATGCAGTTGATGTAGAAGGTTCGAAGGCAGGCATTGGGGGAGTTCTTAGAAACTCTGACGGTTCAATCTTATTTGCAATGACGAAAGGTATAACTCGAGCACCGAACATTGTGATGGGCGAGCTTCTTGCTATTCTTCTCGGAGTATGTCAATGTATTAAAGAAAACATTAGCCCGGTCGAGGTATACTCGGATTCCCTTACTGCTGTTCACATGCTCGAGAAGTATAATGACGAGAGATCTCTTTTATGCGGGGAGATGATAGAAGCCATACTTGAGGCGAAATCCATTTGTGTTTTGAAAATTTCACATGTTAGAAGAGAAGCCAATATGGTCGCGCATAGTTTAGCCGTGTATGGTAAATCTATTGACGATTTCGAAATTTGGCATGAGTCGTTACCTTCATGGATACACACCTGATGCTCGTATTTAATGAATTCGATCGGTTCCTTTCTCAAAAAAAAAAAAAGCTTAAGGATTTTCGAAATTAGGCAATAGTCTAAAATATTATTCGATTTCCTTATCACTTTGTTCAAAAATATATTATTTTGTTTATTTTCGGGTATCATGTTATTTAATATTTATATTCTTTCTGTTTTGATGATGTTTAACATATGAACGAATTCAAGGGTTAATCTATGGGTATTATCGAAAATAGGCAAATGTTTAAAATTTATTCAAGTATATGATAATACTTATATAAATCTTTCAAGATTATCTCTTCCCAATCTTGTAAATCTGACTACTTATTTTTTTTATTGCAGGTAGCAATCAAAATACATGCTATCAATCATAATCAGATAAGTCCCTTTTACCTTTCTATGTATTTTAATCAATAAATCCAAGTTATATTATATTTGTTTTTTATCTTTGCAAAATAAAAAAGAACTAAATAAAATATACATCTACTACAAACTAAAATTTCTTAAATTATAATCACATTGTTCTGTAAAAATGCATACCTGGACTCCAAATTGTTTCCATTGTTTCAGTAGTGTACGTCTATAATCCCTGACATCATTCACCATACATTCTGTGGATGAAATGAGTTAAATATACATCACGAATTCTAAACAAATGTTTTAGTTCAACTTCTAACACGAACACTTAACCTTGCAGGATTGTTGAAGGACTATGATAAAGTATGTGTGGATCTGAACTGCTACATATGCTTGCGCGATCCCCACTGTAAGTTTATCAAGACTTGTGTTATTGTGGGATTTTATCTTTCGTTCCTTGAACTATTGTTTTTATTAACTGACGGTTATAATTCTGGTTTACTTATGTGAGATTTTAATAACTGCAATGTTATTTGTTTGTATTTTTAAAAGTCAGATTTCGTTTTAGTCAATTTATTAAAATTATAATATTCAATATATTCTTTAGATTTTTTAATTTCTCAATTTCTGCTTTATTAAATTTCTGTAATTGTATAGAAATTAGTATGCTTTAAATGTATGTATATTAGTATTTTTGAAATATATGTTTACGTGTTTTTTTAAATTTTCACATTTCAAAATTATCTTTAATTGGATAAAGTCTAGATATGTATCTGCATAATTTTTTAGATAATACCATAACCTGATTTATAAATTATATTCTATCTAAATGTATGATTGTGTTTATCGAAGATTATATGTCAATTAAAATTTATTAACTGTAGTTTAAATTTGAGACTTATTTGTGTGGGTTTTTCCAATTATTTTTAATACATATTGTGTCATGATTTTTCCCTTGATACTTTTGTGAAAAATTATAAGATTTAGTTGTTTCATATTGTTTATATGATTATAACATGAGCTATATATGAATAGTACCCCTTTCCGTAATTAAAAATTAAAATTGCCCTATCTTGTAAAATTATATGAAAAATACCCAAATTATGAGTTTGTGACTCTTATACCCTTGCATCACATAATCTCTCTATTATCAATATAGTCAAACATAATTAAAACTTCAAACGGAATAAATCATGCAGTACTTAATCAGGCCCATCACTCTTCCGTATAAATAAATTCTATATTAATACCAACTTTTATACCTTCTTTGACCGATAAGCTGTCGGGTCGTATCCGCCGGAAGTTTTAGGGACCTCGTCCAACCACCCGGAGCACCGTATGGTTTCCAGACGCAGACTCCTTCAACCGCTCACAGCACAGCCCTCGTTCGTTTCCTACCCGGGGCGTATAAGTATTTGGTTGGTACAAATAAAGAAAATATAAATATAGGAGAGGATGAACCAAAGCCCAAATCTTATTAAGGAATTATAAATATATATTACATACTAATTTAATCTCCTTTAGGGAGGAGACTAACTTGTTTAGCTACCTATGGTAGCGAGAACTACTATCATAAACTAGAAAGAGGAAGGATTACAATGTTTATTTTTGGAGAGAAGTAGGAGGATTTTCGATACCCTTCCCTTTCTCCAAATGCTTGTTTATATAGGAAGCTGGAAGCCTCCTATTCCTCCATTATTGCCTCGGATTCCTTATCTTTTGTTATAATGCTTCTTCACGTGAAGCTGGTTCCTGATAAGGCTGCCGACGCAAACATCTTGTAGTGGTCGGACCCCTTCTTTTGAATTTAGTGGTCCGTCCTTTTAACTTTATTCCACCGACGATTCTTTTTATGGTGGAACGTCTTTTTCTTCCACCCACCATTGTCGTTTTCTTTTTGGTGGGTGCTGCTTTATCAGATGCTTTCTTTTTCTGAAGGCATCTTCTGCTTTATCCTCACATGACCGCTTTATTTCTGTCGGCCATCTGTCTTTTTTGGAGGGCCCCTTGGAGCCTTTCCTTTTGGAGGAGTCTTCATCTCCTCATACTCGTTGGCTCGAAACTTCTTCTTATCTGGTTTAGGTAAGAAGCCTTTTCCGAACTCAGGTTCACGTTGGGCTGGACAATCTGAACATATCCTGGACGCCCAATGGCCAACATGAGCCATATTGCAAAACTTGCGATGGGTTTCTTTACTCATCGCCATCTTGTTTTCCCACAGAAGAGTTCTTTTTCTCTCAAAAGCCTCTTCTGCAAACTTGGTTGTCTTCCCTGTCATAGTATTTAACAGGAATGATCCATTCGCTGAGTTCTGAAAGAACTTGAATGGAAACTTGACTTTGTCCATCTCTGTAAGACAGACCCATAATCCCCATGCTCGCCTTGTTGTTATTTGATCATCTGAGATTGCGGCGATCATTGGAATTTCACTAGTTGGTGCCTTGATTTGGTTGAAGGCATCCATTCGGGGTCTTCGTAGCCTTATGTAATGGAAGGCTTCGTGATTCCCTTTTCCTGCAGGTTCTGGGGCTGCACTTATGAAATACAGCTCCAATGTATCACCTCGGCAAAGTTGTTCGTTATTTGCCCAGGTATCATAAACCGCTTCCTGGATCCATCGGGGTAGACCTTTAAGTTCAGGAAACGCTGGGGACGTAGTATAAACTGAGGCAAGGGCCCCAAATTCATACCACTGCTTGACATCTTGGGGTTTTGATCCGGGCAGCATCCATACCCTTGGATATTTCCCCGAGCCATCAATCCTGGTATTACTAGGATTAATACCTGCTCTTGTGAGTAATTTCTCCCAGCTTGCTTGATAAGCCTGTTCAGCAGAAGAGAAAATAATCAAATTAGTATTAGACTCAGATTTGCCTGTCATAGGCCTGAGGCTAATCTCTCCCTCTTTTACCCCAGAGGTGGAGGGTTGACATGATGGTTCAGACGGTAAAGTCTTAGCATCATCATTTCCTTGGGCTAGTGGTTCAGACTCCACCAGCTTAGGACTTGCTAGAGGGGTATTTGAATCCCCATCTACCGGTTTAGGTGCCGGAACACGAAACTCTGCTATCTCCAGAGGTTTTCTGGAAGCCCGCAGGATTGGCTTTTCCAAAGCCGACCATAACTGAGTACTGGTCAGCATACTGGCTCGTATTCTACCAGAGACTTTCATCTTATCGGTAGATTGCATCTTCCCCATTTGATCGGCATGGAGAACGCACTCGTCCCATTCCTCCAAGAGCATTTCCAAATTTTCTCGGAGATGCTTTTGGGCTATCATGATGGATCTAACCTCAGCTGGCTCCATCTCTTGTCAGAAAATCTAGCATTTTCAGGTTTTGATGCTATGTTATTTCTTAGGAAAGCTTTAACCTGTGTATTATCAACTTTTAAAGTAAATTTCTTTGCTAATAAAAATAAAGGCCATTTTTTAAAAGCCTTTACTACTGCAAAGAATTCCTTCTCGTTGATATGCCATCTGATGGCCTCATTTTCTGAGAATAAACCACTACAATATCTGCAAGGTTCTTCTCCATAAGGAGTGATCTTCATGAGGACTGCTGCCCACCAATGATCACTCGCATCTGTATAGAGGACCAGATCATCCTCATCCTGTGGAATAGAAAGCTTTGGGAGATCTTTACATTCCTCCTTTAGCTTTTTCATTCCCTGTCGATGTTCTTCCGTCCATATAAACGGAACATCTTTCTTTAGTAGATTACTAAAGACCTTCCTGTGTTTCGCAAGATCTTTGATAAACATTCCTGCGAAATTAACAACTCCCAGAAAACTCTGAAGTTGTTTCTTCTCTTTTAATGTTTCTGGAAAATCTTGGACCTTCTTCACAATATGATCTTGCAAAGTTATTCCAGACTCATCGATCTCTATTCCCAAAAACTCCATTTTTTGGGTCGCAATTACTGCCTTCTTCTCTGAAAGCACTAATCCTTCTTTATAACAAACATCTGCAAATAAATCAAGATGTTTGATATGTTCATCCATATCTTTTGATGTTATAAGTATATCATCAATATAGAAAAACATAAAAGAAAAATAATCTTTAAAAAGATTATCCATCTTTCTCTGGAAAATCTGGGGAGCATTAGCTAACCCCATTGGCATTACGTTCCAAACGAAATGCCCCTGTGGTGTTGAGAAAGCTGTAAGTTTTTTGCTTTCTTCCTCCATGCGAATCTGGTAGAATCCTGACTTGCAATCAAACTTTGAGAAGACCTTAGCATTGCGTATGCAGTTAATAAGGTGATCTCTACTTGGAATAAAATATCCATCAAACTCTAGAATATCATTAATCCCTTTGTAATTAATGACAAGTCTAGGTTTACCTCGCTTGATCTCACCATGATTCCTTACCAGAAACCCAGGGCTACTGTAAGGTGAACTAGCCGGCTCGATCAACTTCATATCAAGATGTTCCTTGATAATAATTCTCATATCCTTCTGATCAATCAAGTTCATCAGGATAGGTCTGAATCTCACAAACTCATGCACCCTCTCCGGCTTCACCTTTAAGGTTGCTTTGAGTTGGTTCTTCTCCCACCAGGCCAAAGGATTTTCATTGTAGCATCTCGAGATCTTCCTTTTGACATCGGCAAGGGACACCTGCATTTCAACCCTAATTTCTTTGTTAGAAATCAAAGCTGCTTTAAGGATCTGGATTTCCTCCTCTTGAAGATCATCCTCCCGGATGCAGCTAAGCACTGCTTCGCTAAATCTTCTTTGATCCTTCATCTTTGGATGACGAAGTTTGCCTTCATCATTCATATCACCACGCTTGCTGCGAAAGGCTACGGGAATCTGTCGATTAAACGCCTTCCTCAGTCTCTGAACAATGATTTTATGCTCACAATTGGTTGTGAACACTAATCTTCTTCGCTCATTGTCCTGCGTGTATCTTTTGAACATCTGTAGGAAATTATTTCCTAACAGAACATCAGCTCCCGTATCATGAAAATACATCGGTGGAGTTTTAACCTTATACCAAGGTGTTTGTCCCGCTCCTCCAATTAATATTTCCACTTCTTTTACTCCTTTGGATAAGAGTAAAACTCTTTTAGAGAAATCCCGGCCAGCAATTTGAGGTAAAACATCCTCAACTTCTTCTGGGAAAATTCTCCTTCTTGCTGTGCATATGCCTGCACCTGAATCAATATAGGCCGAGAAGTACTCTGCCTTATATTTTTCATATAACACTCCCACTGGAATGTATATCGAGAAAGGACTTGTCATACGATTAGGAGTCGTCTTTCTTCTATCGTAATCATCATCCCTTGGTCCATCGGTTTCCAGGGCTTGAATCTTTCCAAAAAATCCCGCCCTAGGATCAGAACATCTTCTCGTCCTGCTCTGCCTTTAACCTCTACCATAAAACCCCCTAGGTCAAGGGTTCCATTGTAATGGTTAACCTCCGGCTGCTGGAGATAATATAAGACACTACATGGAAAGTTATTTTCCCATCTTGTAGCATCAAATCTGGTTGTCATCCCTCTCCATCCCTCTGGACATTTCAGATTGACTGAAACCTGAGGATTCCCTGGGAATTGGGGCTGACTTTCTTGTATAAGTTTCCTCCCAAAGGGTTGAGATATAATTCTATCTCCTTGGAAGGATAGTCTTCCTGAGCTTATCTTAAGACTTTGATCATGTCTTATGACTGGCCTCTCTTGAATTCGAATGTTGACCTCCCTCCTTTGTGGAATCTCCATTCTATCGGGACCAATTGCTGTAGTCACCTTCTTGAAGATATCAGGTATTTCGATAAAAGGTTTTCCTAAGAATAACTCCGTATGATGGGAGTTGGAAAGTGCATACGAAATCTGATATGTTATCGAATAAGGTGTATTCCCTTCATCCAATAACTCCTTCCGCTTGAAGTCCTGATATAGCGTCAGAGCTTTACTGAAACCCGAGTCGTTGAGATTGTATGCAATCTTAGGATATACAATCCCCACAACTTGGCCTGCACAAAGATTCCCCGTGATGGTTCTTGTAGGTTTCTGATTCTCCTATCACATATGGCTATGTCGATTGGAGCATCAATTCCTGTGAACATCGTGGATTTGAGAACCAGTTGAATTGCCCCGATATGAATCCATCTCATCTTTTCGGCAATTTCTGGTTTAAGTTTCTCCAAATCCTCACGTATGTCGCTTGCTGGAATCAATTGCATCTCCACTTGATTCCCCGTAAACTCGATCGGAAGCGACATCTCTCGTCTAGTGATTCCGTAGACGATGTGATGTTTCCTTCTTCCCAAACTGAAATTCCTTAGAACTTCGTCTAGGTTGCTGGCATTAAAACCTTGATACTTCTGAATGTTCAAGGTTTTCTTCATGATTTTGTCGATCAGGTTTGGCGATATCATCGTTCGACTGGAAAATCCAGTTCGATCCTCTTTCTCCTGATGACAAGACTCAGCTTCAGTCTGAAGATTCTGTAGATCCATCAGAATCTCCATCCCTACTAAGAATCTCTTCTTGCTCATATATACTCTCGTCGGAGGGTATATCTTCAAACTGGTATACTTGAACCAATTCTTGGTAGTATATGGCATCTTCGATGTCCGGAGTAGACTCGAACCTTCGCATGCCTCTCTGCTCGTTATCTGGGCAATTTGTTGAAATATGCCCCTTGGCTCCGCAGGTCCAGCAATTACAATCTTTAAAACTTTCATTAGCTCTGGTATGAGCTTTTCTAAAAGTTTTCTTTGCTGGAGTTCTTGAACTGGATCCTTGGAACGAACCCCTGCTTCTAGCTGGTCCGCTTCTTTGTCCAGTTTTGTATGATCTAGCCTTCTGTCTAGACCACATCGTCCTTGGCTTCCAAGATCTTCCTCTTGGATTTCTTTCTTTGGAATAGGGTTGGTACCTATTCTTTCGTCTTTTGGTTATTGATGGCTCACCTCCAATAACAACTGGAAGATCATTATCTTCACAGTTAAGGTGAGCTGCTTTGTTGATTCTTCGCAGCTTCTTCAGGTTTTTCTGAGCAGTGGCTTGCTGACACCACTCTGAAAGCTTTTGATGTACATAAGACATCCTCTTGGCGATGCTGTCACTGCCCTTGGGGATATAATCTCTTATCATCATCTCCTTCCATGGGCTTGGAAATTTTAAGAAGAAAATTTCCTTCGCGATAGTCTCATCAGCTTTTGACTGATGCTGGTAGATCGTAAAGAGTTGAAGAAATTTATTGAGCGCCTTTGGATCCAAGACTGTGAGTCTTAGATTATATAACGCCAATAGATACTTTCTTCTTTTCTCTCTATCGAATCCCTCGTAATATCCTTCTCCTATGAAATGGTCCTTGAAGAGGACACTCATTCTTCGGATAATCTCCGAGTAGGATTCCACCTCGAAGCATTGATTTCTTACTTCGAGGTGTAATCCTTCCCAGGCGATTTTTACTACGCCTGCGAGACTGGTTTCAAGAATCTTGACCAGTCCTTCTTTGTTAACGTCGAGAGTAGCTGCTGCAATCCGCATTGCTCCTCCCCACTCGTCGATCACTGATTCTCGATCTTTGAAACTGACTTCATCAAGATCAAGCATTACGCCATATGGATGGATGGGATCTAGGGTGGCCTTTCCAACCGGTGAATCTTGGATTCGGGGTTGTCGTCTCCTTCTGGTTCTCTCCATCAGTATGGCTTCGTCTGGTACCGTCGAGGTATATGAGGGTCCAGCATGGAAATCACGAGCTTCTCTCATAACTTCTTCAGGTGGTGGTGGTACTTGCTGATTTAATGGTACAGCAGCGTTTCCCTCCCTGATGTGTGCCACCTGGTGTTGGTTCATCTTGAGATCAACCATTTTCAGGTTAGCAAAAGATTCTGCTAACTCTTGTAGATCTTCAAGTCCGATTCTTTCAAGGTTACTCATGATTTTTCCCCTTGAAATAATCGTACATATCTTTCCACTTGAGGATCTTTTCCTTTATCCTTAACGGGTAGAGGATATTTTGGCCCTTCGGGGAATAGCATCCGGTTCCTTCTTTCGGGAAGAGATCTGTTCTCCAATTGGCCAACTCGACTTTGAATATCTTGCAAGATGGTTAGGATCTCATCTTGTTGACTTGATATTCTTTTTATCTCTTGGGGTACATTAATTAGGCGGCTGCCATAATTTTGTACCGTCTTCTGGATCTCCCTTAAATCAACCGAGAATTTTGATATATCGGGGTCGATTTCTCGGAAGACCGGAGTGAACTCCCTCCTGTCTTGACTCATTAGAAATGGGTTGAATGTCCCATTTCCATTTGTTGGTGTACCTCTCCTTGAAGTAAGAGGTTTGCTATCTGTAGATCTTGGTATCTACTCATCATGGAGAGGATACTCGATTTCTCGGTAGTAGATAAAGGACCGTGAGTCCCTTCATCTAACTTGTTGGACCAAAAGAGATATTTCTCTTGGTGTTGTCTGTCCATAATCTCCAATAGTTGGAGAAAATTCCTGTAACTAAAACATCTCGGACAAGCGTCCGGATCCATCTTTTCTCTTGGAGTCTCCTCCGTTAGGAAATAATTAAATGCAATAAATAAATATAATTCCTTAATAAACCTAGGGCTCTGATACCATTTTACAACGATTTTCTGCCAAGATTTATTCCCATGGTTTAAACATGTTCTAATTTCAATAAGTAATATGCTCAAGCAATTTCAACAAAATCCGGTCGTAAAAAACAAAAACCCGGTCGTCAAAACCCGATCACTATTTAAAAACCCGGTCACTATTCCAAAACCCGGTCATTAAAATCCGATCCATATTTTTTCGACCAGATTTTTGTTCTATACTGGTTTGAAATATTTTGAGTCATTTTATTAATTGAAATCATTTTGAAATACAAATTATTAACCATATATGTAATAGAGAAATATTTGCACAAAAACAACCATTTTAAACTGTCAGTACGTGGCATTGTTTAGACCAGACCCACTGTCCTATAAAGGGATTCAGTATCGGGCACGAGGAATATTTCCAGCCAATATACTTCCATTAATGGTGTTAAACTAACCATTTAGGCTAGATAAATAGGAGTAAAAAGTCTTTTTGGACATTTTTCATGTGTTTTTACAAAAGAGGGCATTTTTCATTTTATCGTTACAAAAGAGGGTAGTTTTCACACTTATCCCTTATAACATTTCATTAATTTATACACTGACTTAATAGGTTAATATTTTAATATTATTTCGTGTTGTTTATATACTAACATTTCATATATAAAAAATGTTAGTGTATATCTTTTTTCTATTCGACTATCCTGCCATATATTCAACTAAATACTAAGACTAAGACTTCTTTCAATATAAATAATTTATTTAAAATTAATTAAATACTTGTTATAATTATTTTATAATATATGTATAAATTTTAATATTTATTTCACATTTACAATTAAAATATTAGTGAAGCAATTAATTTTATGTAATAAAATACACACTCAAGTAGCTCATTAAACTAAAACTTTAATCAAAATAACAAAAGTACATAAAATGCAGCCTCATCAAAACCTCTCAAAGTAAACCCAATGGGAAAACCTTTGAGTAGGAAAAAAAGTACTCCAAGCAATAAAGTAAAACTTCTAAGTAAATATAAGCTTATATCTAAATCTAAACTTCCTTTCTAAACATATACTTCCGTAGCACATCATTCTTCCTCGAACTTCAGAACACGCTTTACTTTTTGTGTGTTTTCATTACTGCTTGGCTTGTCATTAGACACATGACTTTCTGTTGGCTTCTTTCCTTTGTCTTTGTCAACCTCATCATTCCTTTCAGCCTAAATTATAAAAATTGGATTAGGAATATTTTAGTTTAAACAAAATTATTTTAATTGAAATATAAAAAAATAAGAACATACATTATCATCCACCTGATCAGTTTTTAATTCTTTTCCGCTTTTTTCTTCATCAGTTGGCATAGAGTACTCAAAGTACTTAGTTATCTCAGCTGGATCACTAATGACCTTACTTATTGTATAAGTAAGATTCATATCACTTTTTCCTTCCTCCTTAAGATATATTTTGAATAATGCTCTTTTCCCAATTAAATTTTCTATATCCTTCGGTACTTCATTTGAATCTTCAAACTTCAACTCAAAAAAAATAATTATTATTTTTTAAATAATCAATTGTAATAATAATACTTTCACAATGTAAATGAATATATGATTTAAAGTATATATTTAAAACACATAATTACCAAATTAACTTCTTTAACTTTTTTGTCTAAAAGTTGCAAAAATTCTCTTTCCCAAACATGGAATTTTGCTAATCCATCATCATCAGCAACCGTAAGTGTAAACTTATGTCTACAAAAAAAATGTTAATTTATCAATAACTATATTTACGCAATATATTTTCAAACTCACGTTTCTTACCTCATTCTGCCTCCAACACCCTTTGAACTGCATTTTTTACAATAGAATTTATCACTTTCAACTTGCAGTTTTGATAAACACTTACGGCAAGCCAAATAAGACCACCCACTGATATCTTCAATATTAAATATCTCAGCATGAACCCAATAATATCCAGCCTGTGAATTAAAATCACATTTTAAATAAAAATAGGTTATTCTAAATATTGGTTACCTTTCCATAAGATCTAATTTCAGAAATACTTTTTAATGGTATCTCAAATTCTGGATCTTTACATATCTCTTGTATGACTGGTGCTGGGTTTTTTTCACTTTTTCCTGTACTGATCATGTGTGAATATCTATTTCAAAAAAAAAAATATGAACATATACATATGATTAGAATCTGACTATTTACTTGATAACTTTAATTTATAATCAACTGCAAATTACTTACTTTTTCTTGAAGTCTTCAACTTGTGAGTGATTGTTGTCAATGAGAATTTTGGTTGCATGGTATGAGCTTGATACTTTGATCTCCCATGTGCTTATGTTAAAATAAAACTGTTGATTTGAATTCTAAACTTTAATATATATTATAATAAAACGTATTGAAAAAAAAACCTTTGTATGATGTTGCCCTACAAAATTGGAATACTGCAATCACAGTAGCTTGAGGATCATTTGGCAAACTGCTCATCATTTTATCAACAAATTCGTCCCATAATGTGCAGTTAATCGTCCTTCCTCCGAAAGAAAAATAGATTTATTAAAAATTCAGAATAATATTTTAAACGAATAAAACTGAAACTATAAAATGAATGATGCTTTTACTCTTCATCCTCAAGAATTATATCCATCAGCTTTGTAGGTCAACCATTAACCTCTTTGCTTTGAGGCTTGTATGTTGAGATAACTTTTCCAATTACATCTGTAAATAACAAAATATGTGTTAAAAAATAAATAATTTAATGAAAATAAGAAAGAAAAAGATATTACCAAATAGATTGCACAACTTTATGTTTTGAATAGCTGATATTTCTGTAAATGATTTGAAGAGAAACAGGCTGTTTGGGAAATCGTCATCCTCCAACTCACAAATCCGTGTATTCTTAAATATCATCAACTTTAGTCGGCAATTGGTGGTGCTGTATCTCATTGTGTTTCGCCCAACTACGTATAGCGAATACTTTGCCAACTTCCAAAATCGTTTTAAAATGATCAATATCTCTTCGCTTGATCGTTCCATGTATATGTTCACCCTACAAAATGAATTTTTTTTGAAGATGATTAATATATAAGCTTTTGAGAATTTGTAGAAAACGTATTCATTTGAAAATGACTAACCTTTTTGTCGTGAAGAATCATTTCCATATTGGATATCTCGTTTTTGTTGTTGAATTGACATTGATTGTAAATATGCACCATCCTGACTTGGATTCCAAATCTGCCTCTTCCCTCTTGGAGATCTTCAACAAATGCAAAGATTGGAGCCATGTTTCTTAATGTTCTGGAGTTTGATGAGAGTGAATATTTGATGCAATGCGTTTTATGGTCATATTTATATCTGTATTACAAATACAATGAGTAGTGAAAAATAGTAGTGGACGTTGGGGTTAATATTATAAGTGTTTTCATAATTAATGTACTTTTTAAATATAATTAGTAAGCTTATTTTATTTGATTTAAATAGTTTGTTGGGTTAGTGGAATAATTAAAGAGATAATTTCCGATTTTTTTGAAAGTTGTAGTTATTTGTGTCAGATTTTTTGGTAAACGTGAATGAGCGTAAATAGTGGTTATATAATAAACGAAATTTAATGAATTTTATTGAAATAAAATATTATTACAAATTTGACACTGACAGTATTGATAATTACAAATTTGCCACCATATATACATTTAATTACCAGTTTGCCACCGAAATTGAAATTGAAATTGATTTTGATTTGGAATGCTTCCTGTTATATATATATATATATATAGATTTGGCTTGAGATTTTATTTGTGTATGACCTCAATTAGAATTGTCAAAATTGTTAGACGGCTCGTCTAAATTCGTGCGAGTATTTTCAAACCTGTAAATATAATATTCAATCATAAATTGACAGTTCGAACTGTAACCGTAAATATCTTTATTTATGTAATTGAATACATTTTAATTGGTTTGAATAATAATAATTGATTTGATATATTTCATATATTCTAATAATTCAATCTCATTAGTTTTGACACGCATACCAAAATACATATTAAAAATGGGTTTGCATTAATGGAATAAAACAACTTTTTTTTTTTACCAAAAGCATAAATGAGATGATCTTATTTGATAGTCCAATAGAAAAAAGTGACATTACATTATTGAGACGAATGAAATAGTAAAATAGCGCATGGTCGATCATAGACGGTTGATTTTTAGTAGTTTGATCAATTTTTAATTATTAATAATCTATATATAACTAGCTTCATATATATACACATAAAATATATGAGTATATTGATATTAAATATAAACTATTTGTTTTTTATAATCTTGATTCATAAGAAAAAAGTAATGTAAAACGTAAAAAAAAATGTATAATATTTCTTGGATCATGTATAACTGCATGTACATAAAAATATAAATTATGTATATGCATGTGTATACATTTTTTAAATATTTTAAATAATAATTTTTATATTTAAATTATTTTTAATATATTGTATATCAAATTAAACATCTTACCATCATCTTTAATTTAATATATATTGTATATAATTTTATTAACCATATAGAATAGATTTGATGAATTATATAAGTATATGTAAGAAAAAAAAATGATTAATTACTTTGTTATAAACTTCATTTTTCTATAATATATTATGAACATTTTATTATATAATAAAAAAAATTATTTTATTTAATATAACAAATCATTTTTCTAAAGGTATCTACAAATCATTCAACCAATATATTCTTTAGAACCCTTAAATTTGTTAGTCATATATGAAAATTAACTTAAAAATATAAATAAAATATTATTAATTAGAAATGTGAAATAATTATTCATAATAATCGCTAATGTTTAAAGAAATGGTTGCATTGTGCAGCAACTACTAATCCCACGTTTTTTAACAACTAATCAAATATAAAATACAAACCATTGATGTTTAAATTATTTATCAGACTGCCACTTGAAATTCAATTGATATTTATGTTTTTTATATATATAGATTGTTAAGGAAATTGTACTTGTCCTAAAACCCTGAGCCACATGAAATTTGATTTATATGAAAAAGTTTTTCATATCGCAATACCATTTGGGGTCACCACTCTCTAGTTTAAACTATATTTGATAACATATTTAAATTATTTTAGGAGTCCTTAGATATTAAAATATTAATTAAGCAGGTTATAATTAATTTGATTAGAATATATACTTTTTTCTTTTTAATTAATTATGAAACGCCATTAATTAAAGGTTTAAATCGATTATCTCAAAAGATTAGTACTATATGACCACATATGTGTTTCTTTTTTTCCTTTTCGATTATGAAAAATCAAAGGTTTAGATCGATGGTCTCAAAAGATTAGTGCTAAATGATAAAAAATAATTACACATCCTATTTTGGTGGGATAAATTCGTAATATATATTAAATATGAAAATAAACAAAAATATATAAAATATTAAAATTTAATAATGGAAGATAAAGTGTGAGATAGTAAATAAGATGCAACTAAGTTGAGAAGGAGAAATAGTTATTATTTAAGCAACTTTTTACTAAATTATACTCCATATAGAATAAACGTGGAACGCGGATATGAATAATTAATAAGTTTAACACATTAATTGACGAATGGTGTTGAGAAGAAGGACATGCATGAAACTAAAACAAGTAGGCGGTAAGGAGAGGAAATTTCAGAGCGAAGAGAAAATAGGAAAGGCAGGGAGAGAGCCACCACCATCAACGATGAAGATATTGCCAGAGACGTAGCTTGAAGAATCATGTATGAGATGACGAACAACACTTGTGATTGCTGGATTTACTGTTATTGTTTTTAGTGGATATGCTTTTTCCACCAAACTTTTTAATACATTATTACTTCGTCGAAATATTGATTCAGTCATCTCAGCCTTGAAAATTGCTGGTGCAATTGAATTCACCCTTATATTGTAATCTCCCAGCTCTAACGCCATAATCTATATATATATCAAGAATCAAGATATATATCATCAATTATCATGTCATTATAAGTATATACTTACTAATTAAGAAGCATGCAATTAATTCGTGGACGTACCCTAGTCATAGAATCAAGGGCGGATTTGGAGGAACTATAAGCAACACTATTGCGATATTGAGCTCGATTTAGGCCAAATATAGATGAGATGTTGATGATAGAGCCAGCCACCGTGGCCGCCGCCCTTGCGCATCCGTGCTCCGACGTGTTTTGAGAGAAGCCAAGAGCCTTTCAAATTTGTTTTCACCACCTTTTCCCATTCCTCTTCCCACAGCTCTACTGATATATATGCTCTTTGGCTATATATATATATATATAGGGGATGATTATAATGAAAATAGATCTGTTAACTAAAAGTACATTTAAACTATCCATATTTTTCATCTAATGGATATAATTAAACTATACCCTAATCAATAAACCCTAGTCAGAAAGAATAACAAATTCTCTATTTTTAGGGATAAAATATTTTAAATAAGATATATTCCAAAATTATCGATATCTTTTAATCTGCATCATTGATATGAGTGAGAATTTGGGACCTGGACCTAAGAAAATCCAGGTCCCGTCCCGAGTCCCGAAATTTTCAGGATCGGGACCGGGACCGAGACCGAGACCTGGCAATTGAAAATTTTCAGGACTCAGGAGTCCCGAATCCCGATCGGGACTGTCCCGAGTCTCGAAATCAATACATTCCTAATTATGTAATTTCGGGACATTTGAATTCGGGACCGCGACCGGACTTAATTTTTCTCCATTTCGGGATTCGGGACTCCCGAAGTCCCGAACGGGACCAGGACAGGGACCAAAAAATCAATTATTTTCGTGACCGGGACTCTCGGTCCTGTCCCGATTCTCACCCCTAATTATTGATCTAAATAATTCAACAGTTAAGATTTATTTTTAGTTAACTCATATAAAACTATTTTTATTTGATCTATTTCCGATATATATATACACGCATGCATGCATGCATCAATTCATATTATATAGTATCTGGTTCGTATGACATAAAAGTAGAAGATATGTGAACATACCAGTAATAGCAGCATCACTGACCAAAACATCAATGCGGCCAATGCATCCCAAGCTTTCCCCACACACGCCTTGATGGCCGTCCCATCTGCCCTGACGTCGAGCTCCACCGCAATAGCTCGACATGAACCAGTAGCGTTGGATGACAACATTCGTGTTATTGATTTCATCACAAAGGGTGTTAAGCCTATTAATTCTGCGAGCGGCGGCGACGATGATTTTGCAACCGGCCTTTGCGATGTCGAGACATAACTCGATGCCGAGGCCGGAGGATGCCCCGGTGATCATGACGATTTAATTTTCAATATTTTCAAGGCCCAGCTTATTAATCCTAGAAGGTTTTTCAATATTTTACAATAGCAAAAGTAGGATATATGACTTTAGGGTAGAGGTTCTTATGGTGGATCATCTCTTATGGTTCGATTTTGTTTAAATGGACTCCTGAAGTCGATAAATTACTGCAGCTTAATCCTTCCTTCTAACGGTCGTTTAACGTCGTTAAGTAAATTTTATTTTTAGTGAAAATGAATACATATAATATAATATACATGATATTTAAAATATGAGAAAAATAGCATATCCGCCCCTAGGTTAGAGGTCCTTATGACAGATCACCCCTTATGGTCCAGTTTTTGTTCAAATAGGCCATGAATTCGATAAGTTGCTGAAATAAAAATTTAATTTACTTAACGACGTTAAACGACCGTTAAAAGGGAGGGTTAAGTTGCAGCAACTTATCGATTTCAGGAGTCTATTTGAACAAAATCGGACCATAAAAAGTGATCCTCCATAAGAATCTCTAACCTAAGGGTGGATATGCTATTTTTCCCTTTTAGAATTTGCAATCTTACATGCTAATTGCTGAGGAAAAAAAAAGAAGAAAAAGAAAACCGTTAAATTGAATTTGCAGTTTATCGCCAAAATTGAGTTGGTATTATGGTATACACTGGTGATTAGTTATTATCTTTCTCGTCATATTGATTCATCCACAAAAAAATTTGTGATAATAGTGAAAACTACTCACTTTCAATTTTTGTATGAATAAAATACCCAAAACATTCAAACACATGTAGAAAATACCCATTTGATTTAAAAAAATGTATAATTCTTACACACTCTTACACAATTCTTACACACTTTTTGAGTAATAATTGAGTATTTGATTACTATATAATTTTTGGAATATTATGTTTGTTTGATATTATAACATATGATGCCTTTAAATGAATATTGTTTGATATATATAACATAAGATTCATTTGTATGAATATTATTCAAAACACTCCAAAACAAATTAAAAACATTTCAAAACAAAGCAAAAAGTCGTTGAAACCATTCTCCTCGAATTATCTCGTATCTGGCTTCAAACAGAGTGATATCGAAGATATAATTCAGGTAATTGCATTATAATGTTGCTATAGTTCAAATAAAACATGAACCGCTAGACTAAGAGGTATGGACCGCTGCCAGCGGTCCATCATGCTTAGTCTAGCTGTTAATAGTGGATTGTGTAGTAGATGATATTTCTGAATGTTTTAGTATATAGGTTTAGGTAATTTAAAGATTCTTACTATGTTTACATGAAAATGTTATTTTGATATTTGTAATAGATGATATGAGTTGCATGTTATTTAATTTAACTATATATTATGATTTTTGTGTACTATAATGATAACTCGAGGCATTCACGGTTGGACCGCCAGATGAAAATGCTTGAACCTCCCGGGACCTCCCCAAAATCCACCTAGCGGTTCATGCATAATAGTAATTAGATCATGTATGTGATTACTTATCAATAGCTTATACTTGAAAAAATGTTTGTTTTATTGATTTTAGATAATATCTGAATGCAATTGTGTATAATTTCTATTTTCGATTTGTAGATGATGGATTGTCAAATTGTGAACGTTAAGTTCGGAGGTTATTGGGTTGATTGTAGCTACGTAAATGGACAAGATCAGATTGCACCACTACCTAGAAATGACATTTCGATCTTTAATCTTAGATTTTGCATTAACAACATGTTGATGTCACCGGGGAGAGAGTATGAAATTTGTTACTTGTCAGCATTGCGGAGTGGACAAATGATGAAATATAGTTTGACAAGTGATGCAAAATTAGTTTCTTTATGCATGAACGTCGCAAGTCTTACGGTATATGTTAGTTATATCAACCAATCTTCATTTGATATGGGTGGACCTTCACAAAGCTCAAACTTGAATGATGAACTAGAGAATATCAGAAGGTTTACAACTTCGACAGATTGGTTTGATGATTATTACCCTGCAGACATGAACTTCGGTTCGACTAGCAGAGTAAATGTGATTCCGGACTTGAATGATGCGTATGGATATGGTCAGGGTGAAGATTAGTATTAGGGTCAGGGTGAAGATCAGTATCAGGGCCGGGGACAAGAACATGAAGAGGAACAGGGACAGAGACAGGGACAAGGACAAATATATGATGATTGTTATGTCGATGAGGAGGATGATGAGGATGATGACGACGATGATTATGTTCCATCATCAGAGAGCTCTGAATCCGAGGATCAAGGTGATTTGACCTTTAATAGATCTATTTTTGCCGAATTCGCTGCATGGATCCACGAGGAAGGAGGTATGCGATATTTATTAGAACTTATGTATCCTAGTGCAGGTGATAATGATGAAATCTGAATCCCAGAAGGATACCTAAGCAATTGGTTAATTCCAATGGTTCCTCCTAATACTACAACTTCAGATGTGTTTTGTGAAGAAAATCCGATACTAGAAGAGTTGGCTGAAGGATCTCTTTTTGATGATAAGGAGAAACTTAGCATCACAGTTGGTTTGTGGAATCTTGAACAGAAAGTAGAATATCAGGTGACCAGATCAGACACAACCAGATTGTATTGGCGATGCAAGTTAAGCATCGATTATTCATTCAAGATTCGTGCTTTATCTCATGGTGGGTCGTGGCTTGTATCGAAGTTTTTTGGCGAGCACACGTGCGGGGATGGTATCACAAATATTGGACCGAAAAAGGTACACACAAAAGTGATCGATGCATATTTTGCAAAGAAAATGCGAAACACAAATGAAATCATAAAACCCAAAGTTATTCAGCACGAGTTGATGAATATGTTTGGTATGCAAGTGACTTATGATGTGTCGCTTAGAGGTAGAAATCATGTTGTTGAGATAATATATGGTAAATATCATGATTCATTTCAACAATTGCCTGGTTATTTGCACATGTTAGAGATGACAAACCCGGGCACGATCACATATATCGACATCGGTGCAGACAACATGTTTCGTCATGTATTTGTGGCTCTCGGTGCATGCAAATCAGCATTTGGCTTGTGCATGAGGCCGGTAATAGTAGTCGACGATACTCATTTGAAGGGAAAGAATAATGACATTATGTTTGTTGTTATTACAAAGGATGCAAATGAGCAAGTGTATCCGTTGGCGTATGGAATCGGCCCAATTGAGAATCATGAGTCTTGGGTATGGTTTATGACACGACTACGAAGAGCATATGGGAGCACGTCTCAAACATTGATTGTATCTGATCAACATGCGTCGATTGAGCATGCAGTGAGAGTTGTATTTTCGGAAGCAACTCATGCCCTTTGTTACTACCATCTTAGTAACAATTTATGAGGTTGTTTCAGAAGGCTGCATATACAAATAAGCAGTCGGAATTTCATAAAAGAATGAACATGATTCAAGCTGGCAAGGTGCAGGCCTATGATCACTTAATGAGCATTGGACCAGCTAAGTGGGCTCGATCGATGTGTCATGTTCGAAGGTATAACTTCTTAACGTCCAATACAACTGAGAGCTTTAATCATACATTTTTATGGGCTCGTCGTCTTCCTATTTGTGCATGCATCGAATAAGTAAGAATGATTTGTGAGGATTGGTTTAGAAGACGACTTGTAGCTGCTAACAGGGAGAGACATCCACTTCCTGAAGAGGTAAGACGCAAGTTACTGATCCAAATCGAGAGATCTCATACGTACAGAGCCATTCCACTAGGTGATGATCGATACCGAATTGAAACAAACAATCGATCACTGTTGGTAGATCTTGGAGCGCGGACATGTGAATGCATGGAATTTCAATATGACGGGATCCCGTGTTCTCATGCTATTGCAGGAATTACATATGTACTTTTATATTATGCTAAAGTTGAGAATTAATTTAGATTATTTTTTTGAGATTTTATTAGAATATTATTATCTGTGCAGGAAATCTGGAAGAACTACGATTGATTTTGTAGCACACTACTACAAATCATCATCAGTTGTAGATGCGTATAAAGTTGTTATATCTCAAATTCCTCCGAAACAAAATTAAAATTTGCCCGAAAATATCTCAAATATTGAGGTTTTTCCAAATAAAGTAATAAGAATGCCGGGTAGACCGAGGATGAGTAGACGTAGAGGGTGGGCAGAATCATCGGGCACTACAAGTCGAAGAGCAAGACGGTGAGGTCTTCCCAATTGTCCAAATTAATTAAATGCTTAATTTGTAGTATGATTATATTATCTTTGCATTATGGATGTTGTCATGTGGATTGTATTATCTTTTGCATTATGTATATAGTTATGTGGTTTGTATTATCTTTTGCATTATGAAGGTAGTTATGTGAGCACTTTAATTTAAAAAAATATTCAATATATTCTAACAAGAATATATATATATATATATATTATATTTGAAAAAATATTCAAGATATTCTAATAAGAATGAATGTAATTTTGTGTTTGCTATGTATTTACTTTGGTTTATTAACTTTTATTTATATTTCTTAATCAAATGAATGTAATAGCTGACTTAGTTTGATATTCTCTTATAGAATCTCTAAACATAATAGTTTTGGTTTAAATCTTACTGGGTTCGAATCCTACTGTCCACAATTTATTGTAACATAATAGTTTTGGTTTGAATCTTACTGGGTTCGAATCCTACTGTCCACAATTTATTGTAATTTTGTGTTTGCCATAATTTACTTTATGTTTATTAACTTTTAAAGGAAACCAAACCAAATGTAACATCTAATAAACCTCATAAACAATACCAAATGTAATCAATACTCCCAAACTACATCGAAAATAATAATCAACTACAATGAGAGAAAATCATCTGAGCAACTAATCTACGATAGGCCTACACATTTTTGTTTCCCCATATTATTGAAGGAATCCCACTAATTAGACGTTCCGCATGCATGCACAGAAATGGACCACAACTATGGTTGTCACGCTGCTTGAATAGATCCGAATGTGGCGGAATTACCCACTTGAATGGGGATAAAACTTCATGGAGTCCTAAATGTTGATGACTCCAATAGAATGCATGTGACATAACATATGACAACATAAACCACATAGGTCCCAATGACAAGAATCTTGCTTTTTTGGCGTCTTCACTCAAATTATGCCACAGTGAATCGTACAAAATGTACTTCCGTGTCATCATATCAGCAACAATAAGCACAAAATGTTGATTGATGACGATGGGAAAAATGACCTACATTAAATAACATATGTTACATTTTGCGCAACCATTTTTCGAAAAATGTAGTAAATTGAAAACACAACGAAATAAAAAGATTCAAATTGGACATTGCTCATAACTCGATGTAGTATTTTATAATGTTAAGAAACGTAAAATTCGAATACTCGTACGGTCCAGAAATCAAAAAACGAAACCGGGTAGAAGCTTCAAATTTCAAAATGGCACAATTTGTAATATTTAATATTTCTGCGCAACCATTTTGTGAAAAACGTAATAATTTGAAAACACAACGAAATGAAAAGAATCAAATTGGACATTACTCCTAACTCGATGTAGTATTTTATAATGTTAAGAAATGCAAAATTCGAATACTAGTACGGTCTAGAAATAAAAAAAATGAAACCGGGCAGAAGCTTCAAATTTCAAAACGAAACGGTCCTAACATGTTCATCAAATAACATATTTAAACATGCTCATTAAATAACATATTACCAAGAAACACAACATCACTTACCTTAGTGGCATTTCACCAGGGCAAGCTGGTCGATCCTAATCCACGAGCATGGATTGTGTCACATAAGGAGTGATGGGGCTTGTAGTTGATCTTGTAATACTTTGCTTTCGCCTCACATCCTTCCAATTTAAGCTCATTGGTTTGCTCAATCATCTCGTTATAATCCGATAACAATCGTTTCTTCAAAAAATATTTACAAAACAGTTAGAACTTACAAAACAATTTAAATCTTAGATAGATTTAAAAAAAAGATAAAACTTACAAAAAAATCGCATCTGCAAAAAACAATGCGTCCTCCGATGTGCGAAGGGAGTACACTTTCATTCCGCATCAGTCTTGCCTGCAGGGTCATCATATACAGATCTATAGTCTGCACAATAACAATTGAGGGTTTAGCTAAACATAAATTCAAACATTATTCGAATTTTATTTCCTAATAACAAAAATTATTTCACAGTAAAAATATGTATCCATCCGAAGAATCAAATTGAAGTCAGCAACTGTTATTCGAAATTCACTCTCACTGACTTTAACATAGTCACTGTATGACTTCTTCATGAATGCTTTCCACTTTTTCTCCATTTCTTCATCAATAGTATCTGACTTATCCTGCGGGACATATACAACTCGTGACTGGGGACGAAAGTCACCGTGAAACTCTTCTTCCGAAGAGTCATCACGTGTAATCGACGGGTCCGGAATGGATGCCACATTTCCTGGCGGAGAGTCAAATGGCCAAGGAAATGATGTCTACACAAAAAAATGCAAATTTAATAACTTTAAATAAAAGAATTAGTTAATCATAAATAATATTGAAAATAATAAACTTACTGATCCAGTATCCGCCGAGGAATGACGTGTAGTCACAAAAGGCGCCAACCCGTGGGGTATGTCAGACACGGCATAAGCTGGTCGGGGGCTGGTGGCCTGAAAATCTGAAGGCCTAGATGCCTGCATCGAATGCCTAGCTGACTGCGGCATAGGGGGGGCTGTCGTTGTGTATGAATGATCGGATCAGCACGTCGAGAAGGACCACAACGAAAGGTTGTCAAAAGATCTCTCATCCATTTCTTGAGCATTTTCTTTAGATCATCATGCCTCTGAACGATCCGTGCCTCCAACTGATCGTGTCTCTCTATCATCCGTTGCTCAAAAGCACTCATCTCGCCACGCATCTGATTAAGTGCACGCTCAGTCCTGCCACCGCTACTGCTAGAAGATGACTCACGCATCGGTGCCCTAGCACGCTTTGCCTTATCTTTACGACGTCGCGGAGGACGCTCTGATGGCTCCGGCTCTGGCTCTGGCTGATCACCGTGATCTGATGTCTCCGGGTGATCAACAAGTGGTGGCGCTACATTCCTCGTAGCTCGCCGACTACTCACTAGCTCTACTACCTCTGCTCTGTGCCTCGATGCACGCTGCTCAGCTGTCAGGCCGAACTTACCAATGGGATTTGATAAGGGCATGTACCTCACGGCTAGAGGATGGTCACACCATATTGATTGGTGATATGCACGGCTCTGTTCCACTTCATCTGACACAAGATTAGAAATATTGTAAGCCTGCAAAAATAAGACAAACAAATTAATTAAAATCAAGTCACAATCATAAAATTTAATTTAAGAAGGATTAATCAAATATCATAAAACTTACATCGGTGTCAAAACACTCGTATAGATCCTGCACCGATGTCAGATCGAGATTTTTTCGAAAGTTCCATCTCACACATCGAGGATATGCTAAATCAATCTCCCTGTGCCTACCGGCCATCGCCTCAAATCCGGGAATGACCTCCAGTCCCCACACCATCAATGCCCAAGCCGGACCATAGAAGTGGTATTTCACACTATCTGGAATTTTCCTAATATAGTTTCTAAGAATTTTATAGGAGTACACACCCCCAAGGAAAACTATAGAACGAGTCTAGGTCCTCTACTAAAGCCCACAGCCACGTGAATACAGTCTTTTGTGAATCATGGCCAAATACAAATACGTATGCCATGAGGACGTGGTCAACACGAAAGTGAATCTCTCCCTCCGGATCATATATATTGTTTCGAGCATTGCTAAAGCGCGCCAACAAATCAGCACCAGTCATATGAACCTCGTTGCAGGCAAACCTAAATGTAGACAACCTACTAGGATCTAGTGGGGAAGTACTGTCGAAGTTAGAATAACCAAAATTTAACCCCGTGATCAATGCATGATCCTCAATGGTATACTCGACATCCCCCCCCCCAACAAATGTGAAACCATATCCCACGCTGCGTGTGGATAGACCTGCATAAAACACTGTGGAGCGCCTGACTGGCAAGGAATCCCGGACCCCACCCAATGAAATGGCCAAATGGCCCTTGTTGAAATCGGTTTAACAAAGGCATCTCACCCACAACTAACAATATACTCCTTATTTCTTCCCTACTTTATAATACGTATTTGGTTTGAATTTTCGGTTGACGGAGTTCGGTCTACAGTACCAAGGACGGGGGATTCCTACAGCATTCAATCAATAATTATTTATAAGTTAATTATTCAATAATTAACAATTAACAATTGATTAACAATTAACAATTAAATAATATTTTCAATTAATTATACTAATTAAAAATTAACAATTCTATTTATTTAACAATATTAAATATTATAAATTCTAATTGACGTAGAATTTAATTCAAATTAGATTTTTTAATTGTTAATTGTTAATAATTCTAATTAGTTAACAATTCTACTTTTTAATTAGATTTGTTAATTGTTAATATTAATTAATTAATTATTAATATTAATCATTAATTGTTAATTAATTCTTAATTATGAATTGTTAAAGGTTAATTGTTAATATTAATAATTAATTGTGAACAATTGTAATTAGTTAATAATTCTAATTTTTAATTAGATTTGTTAATTGTTAATATTAATTAATTATTAATATTAATCATTAATGATTAATTATTAATAATTAATTATTAATTATGAATTCTTAAAGATTAATTATTAATATTAATAATTAATTGATAATTGTTAATTGTGAACAATTATAATTAGTTAGCAATTCTAATTTTTAATTAGATTTGTTAATTGTTAATATTAATTAATTGTGAATTGTTAATATTAATTAATTGTGAATTGTTAATTAATTAATATTAATTGTTAATTGTTAATTATTTCTTAATTGTCAATTGTTATTGGTTAATTGTAAATAATTGTTAATTAGAGTCAGAGTGAAGATCAACAATCAAAATGATGTAACAAAAATATATAGTCCTCACGCAAAGACGAATTGCTAGAAGAACCACCTTGGACCGCCTGGCTATGTGTCGAGAGGTCCAAGCGGTTCATCATGCCTACTCCAGCGGTTCAGGCATCAAAATTATCTAAATATTACATACAATTCAAATATAACACATGATATTCTCAAAAACGTATAAATCAATCCCAGAAATAAACTATAATATGCAATTCTAATTAATTAACAAATATCAGTTTAGAGGTACATAATCATATCTTAAATAATCAAAACAATATCAAAAAATTCATGGAACCCACGCATTATTGAACCGCTGGATGAACCATGATGGACCGCCCGGCCATGTGCCGAGAGGTCCCCAGTGGTTCATGGTGCCTAGTCTAGCGGTTTGAGCATATTTAGGTTTGAGCATATAAGTGGGAATGTCTTCATCCGTGTCTCACATGGCCTCCAACGACCTACGACGCAAATTCAAGCTTTCCCACTGCCCCAGCGGTCCAACCCACCTTCCAGCAATCTTCTCCGGCGATATACTCCACCAAATTCAGGCAAACGAGCGGGCGGTCCAACAATTTCAGGCGAATGGCAGGAGGTTTAAAAATTGAGAAAGAAGGAAGAGAGGGGAGGAACGGTTTGTGCAAATGGGGAGGAACGATTCATCCCCTATTTTTCCTAAAATAATAATGTATGTTTTTTATGAATTCATTTAATTTTGCTAACAACCAATAACTTTTTGACCCACTTTTTGACTCTCTAACCACATTTTCAGGTGGTGCACGTTTTTTGAGAGAAAATGAGTATTTTTGACATGTACACAAAGATATTGGGTATTTTGTTCATATAATTTTTCAAAAGGGGTATTTTAATTTTTCTCCCAAAAAATTTTTTATTTTAAATTTATTACTTTTTAAAAAAAAAATTATTACTACACTTTATATATATTATCCCACTAATATTCAACGTCAAAAACACTATTTTAAAATTCGATATATTTGAAGTGTACTAGTTATAAGTGCACGAGAATATTTTATTTATCAATAATTTATGTTTATAAATGTTTAAAAAATTTGGAAGAATCATAAATGTTGTAATCGAATTTTAATCGGATCATAATCGGTGGTTTTAGAATCGTAATCGCTATCGGCGTTTCGATTCCAAATCGTGACCGTGCAGATGACGATTCAATTACAGTTACAAAATTTTGGAACCGTGAAGCGATCCAGAACACTAACTTTAATTTATTTTACATGATTCAATTAATATAGTATATTATAAAGGGTAATATTTTAATAATTTATAATAACATATTAAAACTTATGAATATGTTACTAATAAAAGAAATTATAAATTTATTTTTAATTTTGAATTTGGAAACCAATAATACTTTATTATTTTATATAATAATATAACAATATATTATTTTATAATCATTATAGTTTTAAAATTAACAAATAAAAGGACATTTAGAATTTTAAAAGTTAAATGATGATATGTATTAATACGTAATCATAATAAATATAATTTTAAATTTCAAACATACGTATTACACATATTTTTACTAATGAAATATAATATTTTTTACAAATAAAATAGAATTAATATAAAAAAATATAGTTGTTTTTTGTAATTTTATAGGAATTTTACATTTAATTAAATTAATAATTAACATATATGTAATTATCTCATTACTCATACCACTAAAATTCAAAGTAATTACAAAATCTTCATTAAATTAAATCAAATCGATATCTCCTATTTTATCCATGTATATATATGGATGAGTTATTTACGAAATATACCCACTTTTGTAACTCAAAAAATGAAATGTAACTATTTTGTAAGTTTTATGTTAAGAATACTCAGAAGTACAAAAACACCCCTAATAAAATATGAGTAGGCGCATGGGACGACTACAAAACCTTGAATTTCGCAAAATAATTACCAAATACAAACAAACTTCTTATCTGGCATGGGGACACGCGCTGAAAATGAGATGAAAATGAGGAATTAGGTGATGGCTGAGGGAGAAAAAGAGAAAAAATGAGAAAAAAAAAGACGCAATGGGTGTTAGAGCCTATTTTCAAGACTACAATCAAATGTAGGTTGACAAGGGTTTTAATATGCAATATATATAATGGACGGGTTTTAAAATATGTGTGAGTTCTATTTTTATTTTTGAAAGAGGGAGATAGAGAGCAGCTTCGTGTGGTAGAAAAAAAAGAAAGAGGGAAGTGTTGTATTTTTATTTTGGAAAGAGAGAGAGCAATTTCAGCAAGGTATTGTTCAATTTAATTTTATGTTTAATTTTGTTCGAACTAAATTGCAATATTAATAAAAAATAAAATAAATATATTGTAGCATATATTTGAACGGCGGTGTACGGATCGGTGGGTGATATAGCAATATCGACCTAGCAAGATGGACCAAAATGTTAGTTTTTGTAAAGCTTTAATTTTCTTTAAAAAAAACATGTTGTATTTTTATATTTATTAGATTTATAAAGCATGTTATATTTTTAGATTTATCAAATTTATAAAACATGTTGTCTTTTTATATTTATTAGATTTTTAGAGTCGTATATTGTAATTTTCTTTATAAGCATGTTGTAACTTTTATATTTATTAGATTTAAAAAATATCATTTTAATTGGTACCATGTAATATAGCTACACGTGATAACCAACTATAAGTTATATATATTTTATTTAATCTAAGAATTATCCATGTAACCGGTGGACAAAATAAATCAAACACACACATAAGTTGATACATATATACCCAATTTGTTATCCAAATTCTACCAAAAAAAAACATATGTATATATGCATGTGTCTAATTTTTGGCATGCATGTACATCTTATCCACAAGCTTGGCACTGCAAGCTAAACAATATTCCCAGATTTTTTTTATCGATAGTATACATTAACTCACTTTTCAGGCTAATAACGACTGATGGGACATTGGGAACGAGCCTACTTCTCAGGCCCTACACGCATCAACTTCTCGTACGCCTCTAGTTTAGAGGCAGCAATCTGGGACATTCGTTTTTGAAATTCTAGTGGGCGATATGTATATGTTGCTATCTGATACAACAATGCGTACGATATGCTTGCCCCATTGTTTCATCTTATCCATGAGATGGAAGTAGCACAAACCGTGACTGGCCTCCGGGAATAACATCTGCACAACATTGGCTAGGGATGTCAATCGGGTCAACTCACTCGATTTCGGGCTAACCCACTTAGGTTGTCGGATTATTCAGTTCGGATTGAAATTTTTTCGGGTTGAAAATTTACAACCCTAACCCTAAACTTTCGATTTTCGGGCTGACCCACCAGGCCAATCGGGCTAGAATATTTATGAAAATATTTAACATATATGTATATTTTTTATGATTCGATATTTAAAAAATATAAAAATTAAAATAAAAGTTTAAACATATTTAAATATTAAAATTAAATATGAATAAATTTAAAGACAAAATGTAATGATATTATACCACAATTGTGTAATAATTATTTTTTAAGTGATTGATTAATTGATGAGTATGATAAATACATTTTTTTTTTGCATGAAAAATCAAATATATTGTGCAAATAATTATTATTTTATTTTTTCATTCCGTTAATCGGGTCAATCCACTCGATTTTCGGGCTAATCCTAACGGGTTCGGTTATTTTCAATCCAACTCATTCGGGCTAAAATATGTTTCGGGTCATAAATTTTCAACCCTAACCCTCTTCGATTTCGGGTTGGTCTTCGGGCCAACCCGCACTTTCGGGCCAAATTGACATCCCTAACATTGGGTATGGACTTGTGTGCATCTGATACTATCAAGGTTTGTGGTGGACACCCGTACGCTATTCTAACACGTTTCAGAAACCAAGTCTAACTCACGTCGTTCTCGATTGGACCAACGTCATATGCTAGAGGGTATACACTCTCGTTCCCATCTTTTGTCACTGCTACAAACAAGATGCCCTTATTCCTGTCTTTTAAGTACGTCCCATCCACGACTATGATCGACCTCATCAATAATGGAAAGGCAAGACGACGAGATGCTCTGAGAGAAACAAATGCATGCTGAAATCTATCATCATCGCCGACATCTAAATCAGTGACCGTTCTCGGATTTGTTCGTTGAAGCATGTGCAAATACCCAGGAAACATCTGGAATGACTCATCGTACCAACCATAGATCATCTCAACAGCCATTTGATGTGCTTGCAGTGTCAGATCATATTTAATTGGAAATCAAACTCATCATGCAACTGTTGTCTCATCTCCTTCGGTTTAATGATCTGAAAATCTTGGCGAATCTTCTTTGCAAAGTATGTAGCCAAGACCTTGGAGTGAACTCTTGTCGGAAGAACGTAGTCGAAGGCCATGACGCACGTGTGCTTCTCGGTGAACTTGTAAACTCTCCAAAATTGATTTGTATCATCACCCGATCCAGAAGCCTAGAGCTCAAAAGTGCAACTCTTCTCAGGAAGTGAACACTGAAGCACTAATCGAGTATTATCGGACTTATATGTTTGATATTGCACGCCTTGTTTCATGTGCCACATGCCGAAAATGACTAATAGTTGATCATTCGTGTCAAATAATGCACATTTTCCTAACTCTGATATGAGGTTCGGATCTTCTTCACATGCCACGAGTGAAGCTCTATCTGTCAACGAAATCACATGCACCAACCAATTTTCCAGTTCATCTGGATCCAATTCCTCTTCTTCATCAACCCTGTGAATGTTCGGTGTCGGATGCACCATTTCTATCAGTCTAGCAAAACCACCATGTTGTCATAATCACGCAGCACAATCAGCAAACGTAAATTTCAGTATATTATCTTCAGAATCTATATCTGATGCGTCGGGTTCTGACTCCGCTAAATGAATATCATCGATGTCATCATCCTCACGATCTCGATGCATCGAACCGGATGGATTATGATCTCCATTTTCAGGAGCTCGTATAGGAGATTTCGGCTACTATCGCCGTGAACCGACTGGAGCATCATCTTCGTTATGTGGGGTGTCACCTAACCAATTTGATTTGGTCATCTGATTGATAAAATTAACTTCATCACCATGTTGAGTATTATATGTCGACGTCCCCATAAAATACGAATATCTACTCGAAGATCTGCGTGTGGGTCATTGCATATCTCCACATACACCACTGGATTTCATTCGTCTCGAAGAAAACTACTGAAAGAATCATCATTAGACAAGCGACGCTTACTTCCATTATACGCTAATATACGGTAAATCTCAAAATTTGTAGACATCCCAGAATCTCGTAGCATCTGTTGTATATTGTATCTCAATTCTTCAAGCTGAACTGGATCTGTGTTGATTTCTCATTCTCTTCTAATCTTATTCTCTCATTCTCCTTCTCTCTCTATCTCTCTCGTTTTTTCAAATGAAATCTTATTAAATTATGAACCGAGACCATATCTATTCTCCACTTCGTGAATAATGTGTAAATCGTATCTATTTAATTTACTAATTCTAATTTGGACGTTTGTTATATTTCCATCAAAATGTGTTTAATATTAGTTTATTATATTTTACCTATATTATATTTATCCATATCTATTCTCCAATTTGGACGTTTATTATATTTTACATTTATTAATTTTAATTGTCATATTAATTCTAAAAAATAAGAAAATGTCTTAATTGTCTTCTCGATTATCGTTTTTTATTTCGAAAAAATTATAAAATTAATATAATATTTTTAATATAATTTCTCAAATATAATTTAATTGTATTTTAACTATAATAATTTCAATTGCTATATAATTAATACTAAATAAAAAAAACATAATAAGTACCAATCATTGACATTATTTCACAAAAAACAAGACAAGTCTATCATAGACTAAAGGTCGTTTACAATAAAATTGGATATTTTTCATATGTTTTTTTTTTATTTATAAAAATGACATTTTATATTTTTATATTAGGAAAGTTGGTACTTATCATATAGCACACAATATGGATAGATAGTAAAAAAAATTATAATAGTTATTGATTGAAAAATTATTTTAATATATTAAATTATATTAAGTTTTATTAAATTTTGATTAAATTAATTGTTACAACATAAACAATATTTTTATATCTTTATTTATATATTTTTCAGATATTATTCGTTTATTATTAATTAAATATTCTTTTATTATAATAATAAAAATATTTTTATAATCTACGAATTAATATAAAACATAAATTTTTCATAATTAACATTTATATGAAAATAAAAACACAAAATTTAATAATAATAATAATAGAAGAAGAAAAAAATGTGAAAATAAAAATATAGATTATACGTATCATATATACAAATTATATATATATATATATAATTTTTTTTTTAATTTGTCGATTGATCATAAATTTTATATATTGGATTCATTTTTTTTTTATATATTATATATCGAATTAAAATTCTTGTCAAGATCTTTAATTTAAGATGCATATTACAAATATATCTGCTAATGAAATGAATTAATTTTAAGAAGAAAAATATTATAAGAGATAAAACAAAAATAGTTATTTAATTTATACTTTAAAAAATATTTAATTTAATATATATATATATATTATGTTTGCTATTAAAGTTGAAATTATTTACACAATTATTTACACAATTTTCAATTAGATTAGAATCAAATTGAATGTTTGATATTTTATATATATATAAAATATAGCGATAGATTCAGTATTGACATATGATATTCTTAAATAAGAATGATTAATAGGAATTTTATTAATTTTGTAAAATTTATTTATTGATTTAACATTGTATTTTAAAATAATATTTATTTCTAAACAATCATTCGTGGTTGAAATTATTAGTCGATGATTAATGTAAAATTTGATATTGAAATATGCTTTGTTGTTCATAAATATATATAATTAATAAATAAGTTCTATCAAGATTTGATGAATAGTACTCCCTTCGTCCCACTAAACTTGGTATAATTTTTTTATTGGGACGTTCCACTAAGTTTGACACATTTTTAAAATAATAAAAGTTATCTCTTTAAAAAGGTGTGTATCCTACCACCTTTATCACTGACGAGCCCATTTTTCGTGCTCTTTCTGAGCTTGTCTAGGTGTAGATCGAGTCTTCTTTTCTTTATTTTTTTGTGTCTTTGTGTCTGGGAGGACACACTTTTGTGAGACAGGTAGTTGGGACGAGTCTTGGGCAAGTCAGGCCACATTCCGTGAAAGAGGCAAATTCCAGGCGTTGTAACACCTTGAGCAAGGAAACATCTGTGCTTAAGACAATGTACCGCGCGGGATCTGGACCTGACATTTCAAAGCTGGAAGGCGAGGTTTCTTGAGCAACACCTTGAGCAAGCCGTTTGGAGACTCTCTGTGCACAAAATGAAGTACCTGGCAAACGAGGAGCTGAAGATGAAATATTTGATGAGATCTTTGGAGGAGCGGATGCAGATTCTTACCGCGGAGCACAAACAAGGAAAGATATATTTCTTTTATCCTGCCAGAGCTACATAAGGAAAAAATCAAGGCGGTCAACTGTTGGAGATACTAGGGAATCACTCAATAAGGAAAGAATATCTTCCATACACACCCTAGCCGCCACCAAGACGAGTTGAATCCTGACCAAGACGATGCACAAGTCAAGAGCTTGAGTAAGACGGTGAGGAGAACGTTCGTCCAGAATACTTTATGCCACGTGAAGAAGCTTGGAGCAGAAGTAAAAGTAGTTCGGGCAAGTTGGAAGGCAATGTGCATACGACACATGTCTTGACCCAGTCCTTGGGCAAGGTGCGGGAGATCTTGGCAGCAGCGAGAAAATAAGAAAAAAAAACTTTATTTTTTTACACAATGGATATGCACGGTTTGGACCTCATTGATGATAGGGATGGATATATTTGGAGATATTTATGCAAGGAGAGAAATCCCTTGAAACCCTAGCTTGCTCAGAACGTCATGGGCCTAACCCATAGCCCACTTCAGCTTCTATATAAAGCCCTGGTCGCAGCAGCAGTTAGCATGATAACATAACGTGAAGTACGTGGAGGAGAGCCGCTGCTGCACGAACCACTCACACTCTTCATTCTTTTTCTTAGTATATTATAGATTAATGTTTTGAGAGTCTAAGAGAGGAAGAAATGAAGCCTTCAAACACTTTTCATTTTTCTTGTATTTATTTGCCTTGGTCAGGGTTGGTCCTGCCATGGTTGCTTTCCGTCTTTATAATTCTAATACGTTTCTTTTTACCTCTTCTTTTTCGTTTTCTTTATTTATGTCTAGGTAATTTTAATACTTGGTTTGGGTTAAACAAGTTTAGCTAAGATCAACTTATCATTGTGAGGTCTAACTTGGTTAACATAGTTGCATGTGTGTTCCTAAAGCGCTGGATCTGATTCTTATACACCTTGATCAAGCCATCGGTATTGTCCGGCCGGTAGCAGTTTTGGGCAAGGTCAGGTTACAACTGCAAGCTGGAAACTCCAAGTGTTAGCAACTCCCTACTTGCCAGCTAGAGGGATCAGGGCGGTGAAGTAGGTAGAGACGTCATGGGATGGACGTCTGAGATGGTGTGCCCATGGTTGTTATGTTCCCCGCAAATGCCTATTTGAGTATGCTGGAGTAAGCTTGGTCCAGGAACAATCTTAGGCAAGGGGATAAGGGGATGAGTAACCCTTACCTTCTGGGCTGAAAAGATATGTTGGGCGGGGCTTCGATGGCTACGTGACGATTATAAAGGGGGCTGCCTGAGTGATGCGTTTGAGTGATAAGAGTAAAACCTCATTCTTACGCTCGCCTTTAACCAATGACATGTGTATGCAACGAGAATCTTTGCACCGATAACCAAGGAGTTGCTCAAGGCGTAACAAGTTGAACCCCAAGCCAAGTATCTTTTTTGGCCTTTTACTTTTCTTTTGTTTTATTTTAGATTTTTATTACTTCCCTGCCCGAGGCATGCCCCTCTATAAAAATATATAAAATTGTGACAGAGAGAGAGTACACCAATTCCCTGTATGATCGATCATATACTTACCGATAGCGGAACTTAGTGTAACTGATACGAAAACTTATAAATTTATCTTGATTAGGTGATGACAACTAAGCCCCGTCAACCACTCTTACACATAAAATTTCGTATTAAAGCCAAAATTTTAACATAAAATAAAATAATTTTTAACAACATATGAAACGTGACGGCTATTGAAAACTTTTTTGTTTTGTTTTTATCTGTCCAAATTAATTGTTTAGATTTAAATTGTATTGCTTTTGAAATTGAAAGTATTTGCAAATTTGTCATTCAAATTAAAATTGTTTAGATTATATATATATAATATATATAAATCTTCAATCTCATATATAAACAATGCTCATATGTAAAGTAAAGGGATGAGGTATAGCTACGTTAATACAAATAATAGTACTATTTGATTCCACGTAAAAGTGGATGTATGTATATAGTTGAAATCATCATCCTACTAAAAGTGCACGTATCTTTAAAATGCAAAATATGATTTTTAACACATATTTTTTCGAAGTCATGAGTCATGCAGAGTGACTATTATTTTAACTTTTTCTTTGTTTCTAACGTACCATACCAGTCACCAGACCATCGCTTCTGCTTCTGCTTCTGGTTTGGAATCTTTGGATCATGCTCCGCTCACCTCTCTAAATAAATTTTTAGTGACAATTCCGTCACCTCACCTGCCGATAATTATCTATTTTTATGCGGTCTAAATTCATTTTCGCTAATTATATGGTACCAATATACTACTAAAATCTAAATACTATGTTATTCTCAAAAATTGAATCTAAATCTAAATACCAAGTAGTACGTGACAGTTTTTTTTTTTTTTATATTCTTTCATTATTATGCTTCCACATTTATTATGCTATCTATTTTTATCCACATTTATTATACACAATAGCTAAAAAAGATAATATAACATAAATATTAGTCACAAATTTAACACTATTTAAATTCTAGTCATTTTGAATTTGAATTGTCATCAATATCCCTACACTTAAACTTAACTTATTTACTAAATTTATTTTTAACAAAATATTTATTTACTATCAAAACAAACAAAATATTAGAATTGAAAGTTAAGAGACGGTTTCTATCAAACCTGATGAAGCCGTCCAACAACTCACCAGAATTGAGAGGAATTGGCTGGAAATTCCGACATCCCAATCAAATTCTGGTTATCTCTCTTTTAGTATTTTAACTTTTTGTTATCTTTGAAATTATTTATATGATGGTGTGTTTTTGATTTTGATTGGAATAGTTATTGTTGTGGTTGTGGACGAAATTTTGATTGTGAAATAGTTTTGTGTAGTGTTTGTGGTGGTGATTATGATGTTGGTGGTCGCGATTATAGTGGTTATAGTGGTGTTGGCGGCGGAATCCTATTTTAATGGTTCTGTAATTCGTTTTCGCGATTGGTGTATGAGTGGTATGATTCCGTATGAGTCGTACCACTCATACATACATTTCAATAAAACTTTATAATGTTTCATATTCATATCACTCATACTTAACGTGTAGAACTTAGTTTAATATATGAACTGTGTGTTGGTTTCGAAACGAGTATACTGAGTGTATGAGGGGATACACCAGTTTTGAGTTTTTCAGATTAAAAGTTTTTCAGTGAGCTCTTGAAACTGAAGGGAGGTAGCTTCAGTAGAGTAGATTACTTTAGATAGCAATCATTCAGTCTACACTGAGTGTTGGACTGATGGACTAATATCTTAAGTGTACGTGCGGAAGTGGTGGTTTAAAGGCTTACTCATTTGTGAGAAAACTTAATGCTTTAAGTTCACTTTTCTTTTAATCAATATTCAGTTTATGCAATATATCGTTAGAGAATAAATACTGAATAATAAATAGCGAAGACACAGGATTTGGTTTGCGTGGTTCGGAGATAAAACTCCTACGTCCACGTGTACTCGATGTTAGTCGATGGTTTCCAAATAATTATAGAGTTGTCTTATAGTGATCAACCTTAAAGGTTAGATGGAAAATAGTGTCTGATCACTTCTAGCTAGAAGACTAATTCTATGCTAGAGCTATTCTTCGGTTACAAACTGTATCGCTACTTAAGAACACAAAGATATAATAAAATCTAATGGCTTGGAGTGTTCTTGAACTTGAAAGCTTGAGAGCTATGGAAGTTGAGAGCGAAAGAGCGATAAAGAGTTTGAATGCTTGGGTAACCGGTGTCTTGAAGCGTTTGAAGCATTGGGATATATATAGGGCTCTCACAAAATATATCTGTTGTGAGACAGAGCTCCATTTGAATTCTTCATGTTGGGTTCGTGGTTCTTTTTGCAATTTTTGGTGTCTGCAACAAGATTGTGTCTCACCTACTGAGATCTTTTCCCAAAGTGGTAACTCCTAAGGCATAACTTGGAACTCAGTGGTTAGCTTCAGTTTTGACTTCAGTTGCAGAGCTTTAGAGTGAGCTTCAGTGGCGAGGGAACTTTGCTTCATGCTGACTTCAACTTCAAAACTTCAGGTCATACTTCTAGTAGCATGGTCTTTTAGTTTTGGGACGTAAACTGAATTTTGAAGAGAACTTCAGTTATTGACTTGAGTCTTGTATCTTCAGATGTACCTGTAAACTGAACTCCCTAACAAGTGAGTTCAAAGATAAGACTAAGACTTCAGTTTTGAACTTAACTCATCTTTCAGGGGGAAGTTTTGGAATCTAAATCAAAACCCTTATAAATATTTCTCAACACTGTGTATGAGTGATATGAATATTTCACATTCATACCACTCATACCTAGCATGTATGCATAAGTTTGACCAAGTATGATTAGTATGAAATTATTGATTCATACTCGTGCAATTGTTAAACTTTAATCTACAACTTTTTATTTTTTTCATCGAGATTACTACTGTGAATTATATATTATTATAATAAAATTACACCTAATTTATAAACCCTAGTCAAAAAGTGAAATAATATGTTTTTATTAAACAGTTAAAATATTTTATATTGCAAAGTTATCAATAACTACACACAGACCACTATACAATAATTAATATTGTTTATTAACTAACTTAATTGTGTGAAACGGAAATGACAATGCCACATAATGTCGTATAAAATAAATACAAATATATGTAATAATAACACAATTGTATGTAACATTGTTTAACTAAATAATAATATAATTAACGCACGAAAGTTCAAAATAATTAATATTCGTACTACTCATACCAAAACTATACAATAATAAAGTGTAAGTATGATAGATATGAAATAATAAAATTCAAGCCCTTCATACATAGAATGTAAAATATATGTAGAATCTATATGAATCATCGAGAACCCCTTTGACTACATGTTAGTCGAGTGTGCCCAGCAACACCACACATCTTACAATGTTTGGGCCTACGAGACTTACTAACAAGCGTGTTACTACTACCTACATCCAAACCTTCAATGACCACTTCATTCGTCGGTAAAATTACAGTACACGTATTATGATAATGACCTCTTTCACAACAACTTTTACACACTCTTCTACGAAATGATTCAGAACCAGATCCAAATCTACTAAGATGCGGTCGGCTAGCCTGTGTAGGATTCTTAAGTGTTTTCACTACTCTTGAAGAAACCTCTATAGGAACACACCAATCATCGAAGTGTGGTGTCGGCATAACTTCGACAGTATAAGTTTGCAACATATTTGCAGTTGTGTAATAACTCGACACATAAGGCATGTGAGAATGATTTTCTTTACATCAACAGTCATATAATCATAAATATGAAGCAAATAATTCAAATATAAATAAATTACCTAAGCATTCGTATAATCACGTTGTCCACCTTCGTATACATTATTGTTCCATATCCCTCCATGCACAATTACCAAGCCATTCTGATTCATCTGAAAAACAAAGTTAAAAACTCAATATTCAATATAAGAGTGTACTTTGTATAATCACTCAAAAAAACTTGCATGAGAAAAAACTCTGCGTATGAATGGTATGAATTTTGTCGAGTCATACCATTCGTACACATTATAAAGTTTTATTGAAATGTATGTATGAGTGGTATAACTCATACGAAATCATACAACTCATACAACGATCGCGAAAATGAATTACAGAACCAGTAAAAAATGATTCCGCCGCCGCCAACAACATCATAACCACAATAATCGCGACCACCAACAACATAATCACCACCACAAACACTACACAAAACTATTTCACAATCAAAATTGCGTCCACAACCACAACAACAACTATTCCAATCAAAATAAAAAACACACCAACATATAAACAATTTCAAAGATAACAAAAAAATAAAATACTAAAAGAGAGATAACCGAAATTTGATGGGGATGTCGGAATTTCCGGCCAATTCCTCTCAATTATGGTGAGATGTTGGACGGCTTCCCCAAGTTTTGATAGAAACCGTCTTTCAACTTTCAATTCATTACCAATTTCACAATTTCATACTCAATCATATAAATTCATACCCAAATCTAAATAAGTAGGGTTTAGTCAAAATATCTCTCCTCCTCGTGCTCTGTTGCCGGTGGCCGGAGTGGAAACAACGTTCTCGTCGTCCGTGATGTCGTACGATCTATGGTTTCCCTCAAAAGTCGACATTGTGTTTCGCCGCTAGTTTTCGGTGGTGGAACGCGGCTGAATGGTGGTTAGAAATTGGTTCGTCGCGGCGGTGGGAAGGGGCAGACGGTGGGTTCACGGCGGTGGGAAGCGGCGGTTTTTTGAATCTGATTGTGGGCTCCTTTTTCTCTATATAAATTAGGTTTAATATGTTTATTTTGACTAAAAAAATATTAAATTATTATATTTTTAATAAATTAATAAAAAGGGTATTTTGATACAGAAAAAATTAAAATGATTAATATTTAAATATTACTATATTTGTGTATTATTTATCTTATACTATCTTTTTGACTATTTTATATTTTGCCTGCTTTTGCTTTTTCAATGTTATAATCTTTCATTTATTTATATTTGGTGTGTGATAAAGTTGGCGAAACCCACAAAGTAACAAATAATTTAATGCAGGCCGCTTTTGGCTAATTGTGGCAATTTGTGGCAATTGTGGCTAATTGTGGCAATTTTTTCAATAAGGGGTGAATAGGTAATTTGTGTAAAATAAATAGGATATAGAAAGGAAAAGAATTATTCATCACATGCACAATAAGAATAAGTCAATAGCACAAACACACAAAGTGGAACTACAATGTAAGTATATTACGTATCTTCACCTTCGGAAAAAATCTACCTCCATCATTCTCCTCTTCCTCTACCTCTGCCTCTGCCTCTGAAAACTATGTCTGCTGTTACCACGGACTCGCTCTTCATTCCCCATCCCCACCCCTATCACCGCCATCGCCGTCGCACTACTTATTTCAACCCCGTCCCAAACTTCCGACTTGGTTTCAAAACGCCCATACATTTGACCCAAAATTGCGGCCACACGCCCAACCGCTGCACCAATGTCCGCTCCCGCCGTTACTTCCCTCCCAGAGCTCTCAACTCCTCTGCCGCCACCGCCGTTGGAATGTCCGAAGCTTCGAATGTTTTTTCCGGAACTTTCGACTTGAAGCGGCTAGAAAAGGTAGATTCTGGTATCTATAGCTTGTGGAATGCATATGTTTGGGATCAATTGAGATATGAGTGCTTATTTAGATGGGATGCTCGGCAGTTCACTTTGATCGTTTTAAGTATGATCATTATCGGAAGGCCATTCCATAACCGGAATTGGATGTCAATTTCTGTTCTGCAGAAACTGTATGCATGTTGCTTTTTGATGAGACCAATCTTCCTGTTAGCTATGGCATTCATAGTACATTCGTGCCACATCTAATTATTTATTGGAATCTTGAAGGAATTTGTGAAACATTTTCTCTTAAATGAAATTTCCTGAAGTTTTGTTTTTGAATAGTAATTTAAATAAAACAAAGTGAGAGAAAAACCCAAAGCATTATTTTCTTGATAAAGAAATTTCATCTTCAATCAATTTAAATCATTTTTCGACTGATTATTGTGGTACTTGCAGTTGGATGCATTTGTAGGCCTAAAGTATGGAAAACAGGCTTTATTATGCTTTTAAACATATTATATTTGCGTTTTTTCGCTTGGTTTGTTGGACTGACAGCTGGAAGGAAAGATAACAGTCCGATTAGAAAGTGGAAAGGACGAAGAGCACTGGAGCCTTACTGTGGGTTGTACATTACCCGGGAAATGGGCTCTTCACTGGGGAGTCAATTACATTGGTGATGCTAACAGGTATACATAATATAGTGATGGTAAAATATTTAAAGTTCTGTAAATTACACAACACTGAGTAGTGAGTATAATTCATATCGTTCTCAAGAAAGGAATACAATTCTATTAATTTCTTGAAGAATAATAATCTTATACTCCGTATATAGGAGAATGAAAAAGTTACATCCTTAAAATCAACTGAAGAATAAATGAATCTCCCTGTTACACAATGCTGATACTCAATGAAACAACTTATTCAGAATCCCCGAGTTTCTGAAAAGGCATCTGAACTTCCATACTGCCTCAGATACATGATGTTCCAATATATATGAAATAAACGGTTATGAGCTCCTTATTGTTACACTGTTGGGTTTATATATGATGCTTGCTGAAATATTTCGTGTCATAGTTACTTGCTTGCAACAAATGAATAGGTTTCTTCTCACTGTTGCAGTGAATGGGATCAACCGCATGTGGATATGAGACCTCCTGGCTCTATTCTCATTAAGGTACTACTGATTCTCTTAGCAGGAGCTAAGGATTGCACTTCATTTTTTTCTATACATCTCGTGTTCTTATTCTTACTTTTTTTTTTTGTTGAGAAATGTCTTGTTTTCTTTCTTTGATACTGATATCAATTGCTTTTTCAGGACTACGCAGTTGAGACCCCTTTAGAAAGATCACCTTCTTCATCCATAGGAGAATGCTCTTCTCAAGTGAAGATTGATTTCAACACTAGCAGTTCAATTTCTGCCATAAATTTTGTGCTGAAGGTGTGTTCTTCATGTTGCTATGATGAATATTTCTTCTATGACTGATTGATGAATTAAAATCTCTCAAATATTCTATTATTAATGTATCCTTAGCCCTATTGTGCTTTGTTGATGGTCTAGGATGAGGAGACTGGGTGTTGGTATCAGCATAGAGGAGGAAATTTTGAAATTCCTCTCGTTCAATACCTTCAAGATGATGACAATGTTGTAGAAACAAAGAGCTCGAGTATATGGCCAGGTTTTGTTAGATATTACTTTTCTCATTCCATGGGATGTTGTTCACGTTGTTGAATTTTCCAACTTGCCTTTTCTTCTCTCTTTCTGTTTTGGTACTTGAGATGCTCTGGTGAAGAGTATCCTGTTCGCTGGGGACATATTGATTCTGCCTAATCTTTCTGTTCCAGCGGTTGGGTAAGTAAAATATGGTGATATATGTTTGTTGGCATTGATTTAATTTGGGTTTCTCATACTGCACATGTTTTTCTTCTCATGTTACCATTCCCTTCCATTGAGTGATTTGGAAATAGTAAGTTGTCATTTTTCTGTTCCTCATAACTTTTTTGCACTTCCCCCTTTTGTTTCGTTCGTCTCATTGTCTGAAATTTGTTAGTATTTCTCTTGTAGGAGGTGCTTTGGGACAGATATCCAACTTTCTTCTTAACACTGGAAATTCCAAGGTTAAAAGAGATGATTCTAAAGAATCTAAATTGAAGATAAGGCCTCTTCAAGGTTTTTATGAAGAGCACTCTGTCTTTAAAGAAATTCGTACCGATAACTTAATGAGCGTGTCTGTGAGGCACTGCACAGAGAAAGCTAAAAATGAGTTGTATATCGAAACTGATTTACCTGGAGATGTGGTTGTGCACTGGGGTGTTTGTAGAGATGAAGGTAAAAATTGGGAAATCCCTGAAGAACCTTACCCTCCTGAAACAATCACTTTCAAGAATAAGGCTTTGCAAACACGGTTGCAGGTATATCAAAGATTTAAACACTTCGTGTTTTGGCACTTTTTTGAATTATTTCTTCAATTTATTGTAAACTTAGCCAATCAATGCTATCCAGATCTATTCATTCACGCCATTTTTATTATTCGGTCCACAAAAATGAGGCTTATGTGGTATTAAGTTTCAGACGTGGCATCTGTTAATGCTTTCGTTGCTCTCCCTTCTTTTCTCGCTGTTGTAAAATACCAGCCTTATCAAAGGCAGGGGGAATGAGATGAAAGAGGTTTTCTAGAATTGTTTCATTTCTAATATCATGTCAAAACCTTAAGTTGGTGTTTGTACTCAATTTATGCATTTGTAATAAATTAATAATATCATATCATGCATGAATACCAAATTTCATATGCCCCCAAACAAAAATACCACAAATCCTGGGAACGGAATTGGTTTGATATTTGTCGCACTGCTCTTTGAAACCCTATAAAGAGTGCCTTTTGTTTCTTAACCACATGATCACGGCTAATAGCAAGAGCTACTAGCAAGAATGAGCTTTCTGCCTTTTAAATCAAAAGTTTTTACTTATAATCTTCTACAACCTTAACAAGATTTTGGTAGTCATCCCCTTCCCTCATTTCCTTCAGTCGATAAGTCAATGTTTGCATTTATCTATTATTCTTCAATGCAGCAGAAAAGAGATGGACATGGCTGTTGGGGGTCATTCACATTGGATGATGAATTCTCTGCATTCGTTTTTGTGCTGAAGCTGGATAACAACACATGGTTGAATTGCAAAGGAGATGACTTTGTCATACCCTTCACTACTAACAAAACCAAAGATGAACTTTCTGGTTCTACTCATTCTAGAGACGAAGAACAAGAGGTGGCACTTGGCTCCCCAGTAACATCTGAGTCAAAAGAAGTTGTTTCTGCTTATGCTGGTGGTATCATAAATGAGATAAATAAATTAGTGACCGGCCTTTCCACAGAAAAGAGTAGGAAAACAAAAACCAGAAAAGCCCAAGAGAGCATTCTCCAAGAAATTGAGAAGCTTGCTGCGGAAGCCTACAGTATCTTCCGAAGTTCTACACCTTTATTAACAGAAGAAACTGATTTGTCTGAAGATGATGATTCACCACCTCCTGTAATTATATCTTCAGGGACTGGTTCAGGACATGAAATCCTCTGCCAGGGATTTAACTGGGAATCTCATAAATCAGGAAGATGGTATGAGGAACTTCATGCCAAAGCTTCAGAATTAGCATCACTTGGTTTTACTGTGATATGGTTACCCCCGCCTACAGATTCTGTTTCTCCGGAAGGCTACATGCCTAGGGATCTGTATAATCTTAACTCCAGGTAACATATAATATATTCTGTTACTACTTATACGTTTCTCTAACTGATTTACATTCATACAAGTGGAAAGAGTGGATGATCTCTTACCATTATCTGATTACAAAGTCAATTCTCTATTAAGTGAACAAGCTTGAACTGTGATGCAGAATACTAATGTTTATGCAAGAACCATTACTTCCTACTTTCACTTTGGTATTAAGATACCCTTCATACTGCAGTAGTTATCACTAGAATCAACATTAAATACTTTTGATGCTAATAATCGCTGAAGTAATAATGTAAAAGTAATGTTTGTTAGGTATGGAAATATGGACCAACTAAAGAATCTTGTGTCAAGACTGCATGAAGTGGGAATAAAAGTTCTTGGAGATGTTGTCTTAAACCATCGATGTGCACAGTTCAAGAATAAAAATGGTGTCTGGAACATATTTGGTGGTCGCTTAAATTGGGATGACCGAGCAGTTGTTTGTGATGATCCTCACTTCCAGGTTTCAAATCATAGAATCAAACATAAATCTTTTGATTCATTTGCAACTTGATTTCCATGTGTAATTATTCTTGATAACTTTTGTCAAGGTAAATATAAGAAATGATAAGATTAGGAGAAATAGGGAAAGATGGAAAGTGTTACTAGTTACTCTTTCCGTTTAATTTTTAATCAACTAATTGTGATATTTTTAATTACCATCTGTAATCAATCTCTATTATGATGGTTTTCCATCTTTTTGTAATTTCACTGAAAATTATACTGAAACTAATATGGTTATATTCATCAAAAAAACATGACAAACAGGCTGAAAACTGCAAAAGGACATAAATAGATCTCTCAGAGGGAGTCAAACTATCCAACTACTATATATCTAGGAAACCTCATATTGTAAACAATTTTCTCTCTCCATAAATGCTTTTCATCTTGGTTCTTGATCTTTATTTAGCCAAATTCCAGATGTTCAATTAACTGATTGCCTCCAAAGATTGTTTTTGTTCTGATATTATCTTTCCCCATCTTTTCAGATGCACTATGTCAATATTTGGGAAGAACTTTACTGACAATCAATTTTCTTCTTGTAAATTTGTAATGACTAATGTGTTCTTGACTGGAGGATGCTACTAACCATTTACAATTTTATTGACCTAATAATGATGTTCGTATAAGTAGCTGAATAATCTTAATTGTCTTATGAGTTATGAACCATATCTGGTGAAATCCTGTCTCTAGTGCTATTTTCATAGAATAGGCTGTGCATCGGGTACATTGCAACTCTAAGTGTTGCCACTGTTTGGTCACTCACAGGGAAGAGGCAATAAGAGTAGTGGAGATAGCTTCCACGCAGCTCCAAACATTGATCACTCTCAAGAATTTGTCAGAAAAGACATCAAGGAATGGCTATGTTGGTTGCGGTTAGTTATTAGTTAAATTTTTTATTGTTTTTGTTTCAAAGCTTGTGGCAAGTTATGGTGGTAAGGGGATCAAATACTTAAGTTTTCAAGATTGCTAGGTGGAGATTACTAATATAAGTCCACTGTTGTTTACTTCTCAATTTGGTTTATATGTGTTGTTGTTTGTCAATCTATATAGTTTTCTCCAGTTCTCATCGAAACTGTTGATGGTAAGAATAACAAATGCTGAAGGTATCAAGAGTCAAGACCAGAGGATACTTATTTAACTCATAAGGATCAATTTTTAATTTCTTTTGTATGCTTTAATACATTTCAGCAATGTCTTTGGAGACTATGCTGGAATTATTATAAATAATTAGAAAAAAGTGGAAAGACTGTTCACCTTGCATACATTTTACTCTAACTGATAGTAAAGTTCATTAGACATGCCTATTTTAATGTGGTGTCAAATAAGAATGGTTTGTATTTGGATATGCAGAAAAGAAATAGGTTATGATGGATGGAGGCTTGATTTTGCACGAGGATTTTGGGGTGGCTATGTTAAGGACTACTTGGAAGCAAGTGAGCCCTACTTTGCTGTAGGGGAGTTCTGGGATTCACTTAGTTACACTTATGGTCAGGTGGATCGTAATCAAGATGCACATAGACAGAGAATAATAGATTGGATTAATGCTACGAATGGATCTGCTGGTGCATTTGATGTAACAACCAAGGGAATTCTTCATTGTGTAAGCATACTACCTTATGTTTTTCTATATAAAATAAGTTTTTGTGGTACAGTTAGATTTATCTACCATTGTTTTCTTGTCTCTCTTGATTTACATTATATAGGCAATTGAAAATTGTGAATACTGGCGTTTAGCAGACGAGAAAGGAAAACCTACCGGGGTGCTGGGATGGTGGCCATCTAGGGCTGTTACTTTTATTGAGAATCATGATACTGGTTCTACTCAGGTTGGACCTCATTATATCATATATACTTTTATCTTTGATTTCTTTCATGTATAATATAGATCTTTCAACTTCATGCTGGTTTGTCAGTGAAAACTTACTCTGAAACCTTATGTTAATTAAACTTACTTGTAAGTTACTCTTCTCTTTTGAAGGGTCATTGGAGATTCCCAGGTGGGAAAGAAATGCAAGGTTATGCCTATATCTTGACTCATTCCGGGACACCATCTGTCTTCTATGATCATATTATGTCTGACTATAAATCCCAAATCTCGGAACTCATCTCCATCCGGAAGCGGAACAGGATTCACTGTCGGAGCACAGTAAGCTTCTGATGTTTTGTCAATTACTTTTTCCTTTTGCGCATAGTAGTGTAAGGTTTCTCTGGGAGTATCTGTGGCATCATATAGTGATTTAATCCAGCCTAATCACCTATTATGCGTCTGCTATGATTATTGCAGTTGGAATTTGAGAAATTCGGGATAATCTCAATTTCTCAAGTCATGATGTGAACCCATTCTTCATATATAGTGCTTCTTTTCTTGATTTAGGTCAAAATAATGAAGGCAGAGAAGGACGTTTATGCAGCAATGATTGATGAAAAGGTGACCATGAAGATTGGACCTGGACACTATGAACCTTCCAAAGGTACCAAAAACTGGTCTTTGGCCATGGAGGGAAGAGATTACAAGGTCTGGGAAGCCTCATAAATGCAGAAGCACTGCAATACGATATTATAGAGAAATATATCAAAATAAGAAGATTCTGACATGGCTTGATTGCTGCCTGTGGCCCTTGGATTTGCTACATCAGTTTCCCAACTTAGGATTAAGTTAAGCGATATTTGATTTTAAGATATACTAATAAAAACTCTTACCATATTGGTTTGTAGCCTTACATACACTAGATGTACATGTACTGTATGTATACTTCAACAACCTTGTATTAAAAAGTGGCGAGTTGATATTATTACCCTGTAATTATTCTGAATAAATCTGTATTGGTGGAATACTTGTATATGGGAATTATGTTATTGTGACCAGATACTGTATCAATAGTATGTATCTAATAATATATTTTTTTTGTAGATACCACAGAAGATGAGTTTGAGGTGATTTCTTTAGTCAAAAACTTGTTTATGAAGTTCTATATGGGAGTTGAATTTGAATATATTTCTCAAGATTATAGTGCATTATGGTGAAGGAAATTTGAACTATTGAAGCCACAGAAGATCATCTGTATAAAGAACCATTCAAGTGCAGAAGCTGACAATAATTTTGCTTGAGCCTTCTTATGTACTATCATTTATAATCACTTCAAATGATTTCTTCTTGTTCAACTCTCCAAAAGCAAGGACATCATTATGTTGTCGCTACGATCTTATATTATAGTCTTGCTGCAGTGCTGCTTGTTGCAACCTTGAAAGTCGAGTTTGCAGGTAATACATTTGTAACTATTCTTGTGAATTTCTCAGAAAATAAAACATATATAGAGGCATGCTTCCACTTTCTAAAGTTGGCATTTTACAGAAGGGGAAGTTTTCTTCATGGTTGGTGGTGATCTTCATGGACATGGAGTGCTTGGTGATCCCCAGAAGACTCCATCAACAACTGACGTATGTGGTAATACCAAAATTAATTTACAGTTGGTGCATTGTATCAAAAACCTTGACACTGATGCAACAAACCTTCAACTAGAAAGATGAGAAATTAATGCTGCACAAATGTTTTATAATATAATACAATATGCTTTTGTAAACCCTAAAAATAAAATCTATGAATTCCATACTTAAAAAGTTCTGCATATAGCTTTATTGTTTTCCTCAATTCAAATGGGGAATTATAGTAAAAAAAAAGATGTTTAATTGCAGCATAGATTTCAATATGAGAATCAAGGAAGGCTCCTGCAACCGAAAGGCAAATTCTGGTAAAAATGTTAGGATTCTACTGCATGGTAAGAAATGAGGTTACAACAGTACTGTGAAAAAGTTAAGATTCTAGCAGTAAATCAGCAAAAAGAATCATAAGCTCTGATGCTTCCATTCCCAAGATGCATACAATGCCCAGATTATATTCTTAGCCAATCCATGGTTAGTAATCACTAGAAAGAATCAATTTGAATTTCCTACAGCTTCTGCTTATGTGTAAAACATTACACTAGAAAGAATCAATTCTGTACAAACTTGCTCATGAAACAGTGAAAAGGTTGTTTTCATGTCCATTATTGTAGACAGTAGGCCGCAGAGGGTCTACTCTCCAAATTCCATCAACTATGAATTTGATCTGCAAGATAATGGAACACCTTAGTAGAAGATCTAGTATGATTGTATGAGCACGGAGAAGTAGTCATGTCGTGGCAACAGTCTACCTCATATCTTCCCGGATACAGCTGTAGGTTTATTGAGAACACGCCTGACTTCGATTTATGCATCCTTCTCTGCATGGAATCAAACACGAAACACATCAATATCCACAATAGCTACATGAAACTTTAAGGACTATTTGCTTTTATCAATCTGTTTGAATGGGCAAAATAGTCCAGGCAAACAATTGCCAACATATGGAGCTAAAAGTAAACGAACCCATATTTGCGCATACAAAATGTCAATATGTTGTTTAGGAAAGGCAGAAAAGACTTTCATATTTCATCCATGCAAGTTGAGCAACGGAATTCCGGGGTAAAAGGGAATTTGCAAAAGTGAATTGGTGTTATGTTTGGATTCTCACACATCCAGTGTCCTTTCTAGAGCTTCTACTTTCAATATCTCATAAAGGAAAATGGATTAAGTTATCAAACTCCTAAAGTGGATCCATAAATTACACTGGAGATTATGTATATGTACATACAGCAGATATACAATGGAAGTTTGAGGTCAAGTTTAGTGTGTTACTTTGGTTAAAACTATGAGTGACATGACGAACGAAAGCGAGTGTATAGGACATAAGAAATAGCAACAGGAAAAAACTATTTTCTCTACTGGGCTCCAACAACTTTGAGCTTTCAACATCTTAAGAAATTTCTAACCTGAGTTGTCCAGCCATCAAAAGAGCCTGACAAGAGGACCTCTGAGGCTGAATTTGGCCACTCTATGCAGGTAGTCCGAAGAAGTTGCAAAGTGTTACGGGCATCACCTGTCTGCTTGTGCTTCACGTTTACTTTCGTTGGCTCTCCACTGTGAAAAAAACAACAGGCATATGGCATTTTATTTTAAAATCAGCTTGTTACGGCTAGATACTATCAAGTGCATTGAGCATCATACATTCTTGCTAATGTCCTTTTCCCCTCTACTATAGCCAACTTTGCTCTTAATGATCTCAATCTCTGCTTTGCCCTCATGACTTCATTCTCTTGGAACTCCAATGCATCAGAAAGACTCTGCATCTTACTTGAGCTTCCATTTACCTAGAAAAGAACAGGTGCATTGATGAAATGAAATCCAAAACCTTTTCCAAATATATTTGGATTGTTCGACATGTTTTGTCTTTAATTTCCTTCAAGCTTCAGCAGTGAAATCTTATTTTGAAGATTTTTCTAATTTTGATCACATAATACAGGAAACCTGACTTATACATGAGATGGCATTTATTTCTTGTTCATTAGTTGCGTAATTGCATTAATTCATATGGGAGCACAACTGCAGGTAAAATAACTGAATAAAGTGGAAGTCAGAGAAACAAGGCTGTGCACCTCCTCGTTAGATCTAATAGACTGAAGAGCTGTAGTGAGCTCAGAATCTAGACCATCAAGACGAGCTCGTATTTCACTGCAATTGATCTTTTTGTGTTTGTTCAGATCTTCAGCATATTCCTTAGCTGTTACAGTTCTTCCATCATGATAGCTCTCTTTATTAGCATCAACATGATTTTTTTCAAAAGAAATCTCTCCAGCTGCATATTCAGAATTCAAACATGGATAAGACAAAATTGGAACCATATAAAGACAGTTTATATAATACCAGCGTATTAAGCACCTTCAAAGTCCCTAAGTTGGAGTATTGTTCCTCTATTCAGCCAACTTCTCCATGTATCTGGTTCAGTATCTTGTCTAATGCTTCCACCAGAGGAATCCGATGTGCCTTTTGTGTTGTAATAAGGCATTAGTCTGCTAGTTTCCTCAAGGTCAGTCCCGCCTTTACAATTTTAGAAATGCCAAAATCCCAAACTTTAGAATACAATCATAAGAACTATAAACAACATAAAGTAATAGGTTATTATATTTCTGAATGAGCAATTTCATCTAGTAAAACTAATTGTTTCTCTAATTCCTCCGGAAAATTAAAGCCTGACTGACCAGTCAAATATTCACGGATAAATTCCTTCGATTGTCTGAATTACCATATTACTAACCAGAACTTAAGGAGGTATCAGAATGCCTTTCATCTCCATCATCTTCACTTTTGGATTGAGATTCATATATGTTTTTCACCAACTTGATTGCCAAGTGATCATTGTTCCTCTGATTCACCAATCTACTCAATATGCCCTTGATCCCAGAGCCTTCATCAGCAGCAAATTGTCTAAATAAAAAACCGTGTTTAGGATTCACATTTCCAGAAAACTGACTTCAAATAAGCTAACACATATAGTAACAACAGCTTAAGCTAATAGCAATTCACGTATAATTGAAGGCACTAAATAACGGATAAAGATAAATCCAGAAAGTATTGTCCTATTTCCCAAGTCTCTTTTTCCTTGGTATAATTGAAGGCACTAAATAACTGATAAAGATAAGTCCAGAACTCTAGAGGACTTCTTTCTTTCTTTCTTTCTTTTCTCTTGTGTTAGTATTGGTTTATTCAATCAGTAATATGAAAGCTGGCAACCTCTAGCAAATAAATAAATATCCAGAGAAAACAATAACGGAATCAACAAGATTCGAGAAAACAATAACGGAATCAACAAGATTCAAGAAAACAAAAGGGACTAAATTAACACATTACTACAAATTCTGAGGGAAAAGAAGAAAGCAAGAAAACTCACTGTGACGTATCCGAAGTATGTGAAGTAGCCAGCTGCGGAGAATCCAAATTTGTAGAAGTAGAAGTTACTAAACCCTCAGGCTCAGGGTCAGGGAAGCTCGGCGAACCATTCTGTTCACAACTCTCTATTCTCCTGCGGTAGTCCGCAATAACAGAATCAGTTGCTTCCACCACATTGTCACTCGCATTTTTGACGTCCCAACCAAGGAAAAACCACCCCCTCTTCTTCTTTATAGCCCGCACCAAATCCGATCGCCCAGCTCTTTCTAGCTCCTCCATCGAGGGGAACATCGAAGGCTTCTCCGATTTCTCCATGAAATCCATTATATCCGCCTCCAAATCCCCGTACTCTTCGACGTTGTGGCAGCCAAGAGACCAAGAATAATCGAGAGACGGCCCTAATTTAAGTGGCCGCCTCACTTGCGTGAATTCGAAACCCAAGAAGAGAGCATACCTCTGGCAGTTGTTTTCCGGTTTGCGGAACTTGCATGCGGGAATCAGAGTGGGGACTAGAAGAGAGTTGAAGCGCGGGAGGCGGTGGTTAGAGATTGGGATTTGGATGTGAGGTGTGAGCGATAGCATCGTTCAGGCATTTCGTCGAGCAGTGGCGCTTGGTGTTGCGGAAGAAGAAAGCAGAGAGAGAGAGAGAGGGAGGGAACTGACAAGAGAAGCAACGAACAATGAAGTGTGCACGGAATGGAAATACGTGACCACAATTTAATGGAGTGTTTAACTGTTGCTTAATTCATACTACTTCTTCTTCACTGCATAATAATGCGCATATATATATACTCCTACTGTCCTACATATTATTAATTCATTCTATTCAGAAATTCATTATGAAATCTTGATGCCTTTCTTTATTCACAAATTCCATACCACCACTAATAATGATATGGGCGTTGGCCAAATTTATTTTGTTAGCTACTAAATCCTTTATGTCGGAGATAGCTATATGATAGCCAGGTAGGATATTACTGTGTTTTGCCTTCTACTTATCCCCAAAAAGATGACCGACCTAATGTGTGATCACATTGTTTCTTATACTTATTATAATTATACGATATTTTTATGGGATGAGAACAGAATACACCATAAATGGATTTTCCTAAAAATTTTGCCAAAATTATTGAATGCTGGTAATAACGTCTCCTGATCAACACAAAGACGATGATAACTCTTGAAATATCGATCACAGTCGCGATTGAGATATACTATGAAATCATAACTACAATGGAGATGTCAACAAAGAGAATCGTATTGATAGATGATTTACAGAAAACAAATCAAATTTTCGATTGAAATATTCGATTATATGCCTTTAACGTCATCTTCCACTTATAGATCTATGCTTAATAGCTGCTAATAGCTCTTCTAACAACCACTAGTAACTGCTCTTAACAACATAACTGTCTTCTTGTTCATGACAAATTATCAATATTAATTGAACTTTAATCTTCTTATGATTTAACTGTCTACTATCTTCTTATGTAGACTATATATTTAATCACGATAAAATTTATTTAATTAGAAATTTTGTAATTATAAAAAAAATATTTAAAATATGATTTAATAATTTTATGTTAAAATATTTAATTTGAATATTGAAAAATAAAATGATTAATAAAATACATTAAAATATAATACTATACACATTATATAAAATTTGTAGCCATTTTATAAAACTAATATCATAAGTTTTTACAAAATATGAATATTAAAACATTTTTTTTATGCTTGAATCAATCGTTTCATGAAATAATGTCATATATATATATATATATATAATATTTTATATCCAATGTACATAATTGTTTTCAAAATAAAAAAGGTATGCATATAGAGTTTAGGAATGCTAGTTTTCAATATACTTTTTTCTACGCATTAAAAGCATCAAAGTTAATATAATATTTATGTCAGCAAAATAAATAATATTTCACTTCATTTTCCTTTTTTACAATCTGTGCTCTCTCATACGTACACATGTAAAGACAAAACTCTGAATACTAATGAGTAGTGAAGAATAAATTTTTTTCTTTCGACCCATAAATCAAACATCACATAACAAAATCATCAAATATGAAAAGAAGAAATGATAATTTGATTTCATATATTTTAGCAGTACAATTGAGGTTGTTCATGCTCTGCATCAAAACAAAACAACAATTTAACCTAATGTGGTTGAATAAATTTCTTAAAACTTTTTAGAAGAAATGAAAAGAAGTTGAGATTGCCTCGTGATGCTCTGGATTCTGAGAAATTTTGAATTATGTAGTATTATAAAGTTGTTCTGTAGAGAGAAAAGTGTGGCGCCGCTCTCATGCAGGAGAGAAGGAATTCATGCTCTTTCTCATTTGCATGTTATTCATAGGAAATGTGCGACTTTCATTGTACAAGTACTCATTTAATTATTTGGACGGATGCAATGTTTCATGAAAAGGTGCAAAACAATTGTAACTGCTTTGAACCCTGCTTTTAGAGGAAAAGACTGTGAATTGGGGCCCAAAACCATTCAAATCTTTAAATGCGTGGTTTGAGTATCCGGGCTTTATGGAATTTGTGGGAGAAAAGTGGAAGAATTATATGGTGGTCGGATGGGGTGGGTTTGTGGTCAAGGAAAAACTTAAACTTCTGAGAGCAGATGTGAAAGAATGGAATAGAAAGGTCTTTGGAAAGATAGAGGAGCGAATTTTGGCAAGAAAAGAGGAGATCTTTAAACTTGACGTGCTGGATGATGCTTTTGGGCTTGAGGTTGACGAGGTGATGAACAAAAATAAAGAGAGAGCGCTCCTTATTCAGGGTGTGAAACTGAGAAACAGTACCTTGCAGCAGCAGGCCAAATTTAATTGGATTAAATCTGGAGATATGAATAGTGCGGCATTCCACAGAGTTATTAATGGCAGGAAGAGAGGTAACGAGATTCATGGTCTGATTATTGATGGAAGTTGGACTCAAGACGTGAAATCGATCAAGGAATTCATCAAAAAAGATTTCGCTGCTCACTTTTCAAGCAAAGGAAAGCGTATATTCAAGCTGCCAGTAAATCTGGTGGAGAAGAAGGTGTCTATTGAGGTTAACAAAATGCTAATTACGAAGTTTACGTAAGAAGAAGTGAAGGCGGCGCTTAAGTCTTGTGGCGAATTTAAAAGCCCGGGACCGGATGGTTTCAATCCGGTCTTCTTTAGCAGGTGTTGGGAGTTTATGAAGGAAGACTTAATGAGATTTCTTCAGGAATTTCATGAGAATGGCAGACTTACAAAGGGTCTTAATCATTCATTCATCTCTTTGATCCCGAAAAAAGAGCTTTCAAGTGACTTGAAAGACTTTCGTCTGATCTCTCTTGTCGGGGGGCCGTATAAGATCTTGTCGAAAATTCTTGCGTCTAGAATCGGAGGTGTTATGAATTCAATTATCTCTAGGGAATAGTCGGCCTTTGTGAAAGGTAGGCATATTCTGGATTGCATTGTCGCCCTTAATGGGGTCTTCGAGAATGCGAGATATGGTCGGTTCCAAGGCTTTTGTTATAAAATTGACTTTGCAAAAGCTTTTGACTCAATTGAATGGAGCTTTCTCGAAGATATGTGTAAGGCTTTCGGATTCTGTGATAAATGGAATCGCTGGATGAAGGAGTGTGTCGAATCTGCTCACGCGGATGTTCTCGTCAATGGAAGCCCGTCCGGTGATTTCAAGCTTGGGAGAGGTCTGAGGCAAGGAGACCCGTTATCTCTGTTCTTATTTATTTTGGCTGCAGAAATTATCGGACTCTTGATGAATAGAGCGATTAGGCTGAGCTTGTATGATCCTTTTGAGGTGGGCCCAAGTAAAATTGTTGTCTCACATCTCCAATTTGCAGATGACACGATTTTCCTGGGTAAAGCCACACTTAAGAATGCGGTTTTCCTCAAGAGATTCCTTGTCCTTTTGGAAGCGGTTTCGGGTCTCAAGATCAATAAAGAAAAATGCCAAGTGATCTCGATCAATTCTACATCTGGAATCATTGAAGATATTGCTGGAATTCTTCGATGCAAGAAAGAAGAAGCGCCGTTCAAGTGCCTAGGTGTAAATGTGGGATGTCGCCATAGAAAGGTTAGTGATTGGAGATATGTGATTGATAAGGTCAGATCTCGTTTGAAATTATGGACAAAACTGAAAATTTCGCTGGGGGGAAGAATTACCTTGATTAAATCCGTGCTTTCGGCTTTACCTACCTATGTGTTATCCGTGTTTAGAGCGCCTCTGAGTGTTATTAAAAGTTTGATCTCATTGTAGCAAAAATTCTTGTGGGGTGGTAGGGGTGAGGGTATTAAGTTGGTGTGGGCAAAATGAGACTCGATCATTGTCCCTAAATATTACGGGGGTCTTGGTGTGAGAGATCTTGTTTGTTTTAATAAAGCTCTTATGGGGAAGTGGGCTTGGAGAGCAATTGGTGGGGGGGATGTGTTATGGCTTGATATTGTTAAAGGAAGTTTGGGTCGGATAAGGGAGTGTGGTAGTGGGAGTAAGATGTTGGTGCGTGAGCAGAGGGTTAGGGGCTGGTGGGGGGATGTGTTAAAGTGTCTAATAGATAGTAAAGGGGCATGGTTCGATAATGCTATTGTGAGGGAGGTGGGGAACGGGGCGAATACCCTGTTCTGGGAGGATCTATGGATGGGGGAAGCTCAGCTTAAGTCGGCTTTTCCACGTCTGTATGCGTTGAGCCTAGCTAAAGAGTGCACCGTGGCTGAAGCAGGGGCTTGAGAAGAGAATAGGTGGGTTTGGGCACAAGGGTGGAGAAGAGAGCTTAGGGGGTGGGAATCTGATGCTCTTTCCAATTTAATTGAATTGTTGGAATGCAGGAAACAAGTGTCGAATGAGCCAGACAAATGGTTATGGAAGACGGAGCCAAACAACAATTTCACAGTGAAGAGTGCGTATAATGTGCTACTGGAGAGGAAGTTGGACGTGAACGATGATACCAAGAAAATATGCAAGCTTATTTGGGACAATTATGCAGTTCCAAAAGCACAGGCCACAGCTTGGAGAGTCATCTTTCACAAAATTGCAACCAAAACTGAGCTGAAAAGAAGAGGCATCACTCTTCCTCAGCAGGATATCTCCTGTCCCTTTTGCAACGGGGCGGAGGAAACAGTGGATCATCTATTTGCGGGGTGTAGGAGAACATCATTCCTCTGGAGCAGCTGTCTTAACTGGATCGGCATGCAGGCCCCGCTGCACAACAACGCCTTGGAATCCTTTTTCCAATTCAGTCACTTGTGTCATGGGAAGCGGACTAGGCTGTTGTTGGCGTCTCTGTGGGTTTGTACAGTTTGGATTATTTGGAAATTTAGGAATGATATTGTTTTCAACAATGGGGTGTGGAACCATGTTAAAATTTTGGGTGAAATTAAATCTTTCTTGTGGGCTTGGGTGAGAGGGAAAGAAGTGTGGTCTGAGTCGAGTTCAAACTTCAGTCTTTGGTCCAAAAATCCGATGTTGTAAATCTGCACTTGTGCGTTTTCCTTTTTCATTTTCCTGCTTTGTAATGTGTACTTGGTATGCCTCATGCCTTCTAATAAATCTTTTCTTTTAAAAAAAAAAAAAAAAAAACTATTAGTATAGATATAGATTTCTTTTCGGTTCAAGAATTTATGAAATTCCAGCAGTAGCAACTCTAGTCTAGTCTAGGAATAAAACCCAATTCATTTTGTTCACGAAGATAATTCCAGAGGCCCATTTCAGGTATTATCTTAATTACCTATGCCTATGTATATTGAAAAATGAGGTGGGTCAAGAAAATTTTATAGTGTATTTAGTCGATATATCCAAATCATAAAATATGATATACATATTTTAATAATGTGCAAATTTCAAATGGGCCGGCCTTGTTAAGAGGGCCTTTTATCTGCCCGAGTATTTTGCCTTACAAACGACCCTAAAAAACACAATTACACACGTCAGATTTTATTATTTATGCACACCAAACAAAGCCCAACATTTTAGGTACTGTTTGGCAAAACTACTATACTGTATTTTCCAACTTAACGCCTAAAAATCATTGCTCCACATTAATATTGTATAATTAACGCCTAAAAATCATTAAAAATTTAAACACCTCTTATTTACCTCTTAACAATGCCTCGTATTGAATATTGATTAAAACAAGCTCATTTCAGTAAATCACTTATATATATATAGTCTCAACAACAACCACCAAATTTTGATACAATTATTATATTACAAAATACTGAGTACTGCAATTTATAATAAGATCCTCATTATCTATGACGAAATTTCAAAAAGTTTAAAATGTTGAATAGTACTGTATAACATACACGCACAAGTTTTCATATATAGTTAAATAATTAATTTTGAGAATCTCATTAAACATGTTATTAGGTTGCTATAGCTAAATGCAAATCAATAGTGGATGAATGCGTGTTTTAATTAGCTCTCAACTGTCCTAATCACTTTACATGTTCAGACTGCATTATAAATGTGTCCAAAGTGAAATTATATATACTCCCGATATTTATCTCAAATACAGCAGCAAGTTAGGGACATCAAGTTATTGGAAATCAATTCGAAATCAAAGAAGGTCAACTCGAAAATCTTAGAATTCAAATTTGTGTAATCTGGATTGGTCAGTATAAAAAATAATCTGGACCCAATAAAACTGATTTCAAAATCGAGTGAGTTGATTTAATAAATAATCGAATGATAATGCTTTTGCGGAATATGTTTGATTTTTATGAAAAAGTTTTTCTCATGATGCTACCATTTAATCAATTATTTAATAAAAATAATTATAACATATTTTTATTGTTAAGTTAATTATGATACATTTTTATTATTAAATAAGTATTTTTTTTCTTTGAATTTATTCATGACTAAATTTGATTCATAACTATATGTTATTTTATTTATTTATTATATTGTTCATGTTAAATATTTTTATAAACACCATTGACTCGATGATTAGTCGAAAAATCGTTAGTTTTAAGACATTTTTTCGTAAATATTCTAGTGCCTATTGTGCATGTTATAAATTTTTAATCAATTTTTTATATTAAATTTAGCTCGAACCGAATAATTTTGATAATTAAATATGATTATCCCAAAAATGATCGTGATCGAGTTAAGTCGATGGACATTCCTATATATATTATGGTGAAATATAAAGTTATTGTAATAAATGAAAGAAACATTATACTTATCATATACGGCAATTTGATAGCTTATTTAGGAGAAAGATGACAAAGTCAAAGAGTCGGCTGTTTATCGTCAAAATTGAGTAAAACAATTAATATATATATATATATATTTATTTATGTATATTTTAGAACTTAAAATTTAAAAATAAGAAGAAAGAGGCATGTTAGTTTGACCACATCACCTCACGCGCTCACACACAGTGTCGGCCTTCATTACCCACCCAACCTACCAACCTTTAATTTCACATTTCATTTGCAAATTACACCATCCGTTTTTTTCAATAAGTGTTTTATTTCACTTTTTTTTTTGTTTCTAAATAAGTGTCTCATTTCTTCTCATTTCATTTGCAAATTACTCTTTCTGTTTTTTAATAAGTGTCCTATTTCACTTTTTTTTTATTTCTAAATAAGTGTTCCATTTCAAAATTCTAGAGTATATTTATGATAATCTTTTAATTTTGCCCTTATTTAATACTTATTGGAATTTGATATTATTTGTATGAATGTATTTATTATGCTATTTAATAAAAAGTGTATAAGTAAAATTTTCATTTTATTGATATGTGTAATTTAGTAAAATTGGACACTTATTAAAAACAGAGGGAGTAGTTTGATCAAATTTATACCAAAATAAATACATCATCTCTTAAGACATGGTTGTAAAAATATTTTTAGACTATGTCTTTCTTCATTATGCTTATAATATGGTATACTCATTTGGTCCCACAATCATTTCCAATATAGACATGCATTTGAGTTGGAAAATACCCTATGAATCAGTGTGCCTTTAATGCATGTATACAGTATACTGTTTGGTACGTTCCACTCAATTAAACACATTCTATTTTTGGCAAGTTCTAAAATATAAAATTTTATCCTCAAAAATTATTATAACTAAATATTGATATTCGAATTAAAAACAAAAGCTTCTAATGAAGTGAGACGAAGGAGTTGTATCTAGTATTCCCTCTGTGCCACTAAGCTTGACACAATTATTAAAATAGTAAAAGTTATCTCTCTAAAAAGATGTAGACCCTACTACCTTTATCACTCTTACACTACTTTATACACTTTCACTAATAACTGCGTCCAAAAAATTTGTGTCATGCTTATTGGTACGGGATAGAGGGATTAGTATAAAATATATAATTAAATTGGAATTAAGTGAGGCTAGAAATATACACGCTTTGTGGAGTCGACCCCATCCCCATGATATTTGTTTGTTACGTAAGCTATATAATCATCTCCATGCTGACTCCCCCTATTCCATCTCTCTCTCTCACTCTTTTTACTTTGTACCTATAAACACGTACACACCTTCTCATTAATCATTACTTCACTGTAAATCATTTCTGGATTCTGCTGCATACATTTTTATATATATGCTCCCCAACTGTATGCATTTGCTCTAAATTGAGATCTCAATTTAAAGAAGATATATAGGTGTCGAGTACTCATTTAAATTGAGTTGAGCTGAGCAGGAAATTAGAAAACACAAGTGAGGTAGGGAAAAATGCAAGCATCTGAGGAGAATCAGATGAAGAAGTCTTCTTCTTCTTCTACTTCTTCAACCATAATTTTCTCTTCCAAGTTGCCGCCATCTCCGCCCCCGGATAATGAAGCAAAGCCACCCCACAATAAGCAGAGAACTCCCGGTGGCTGGAAGGCCATGCCTTTTGTTTTAGGTTTCTTTCACTCTCGATCTCCAACAAACACATTCAATTCACACACACACAGTAAAATTAATTAATTCGTAAATGGAAGTCCTCATTAAGTCATGCATGTTCAAATCGTGCAGGAAATGAATCATTTGAGAGGCTGGCATCGTCGGGATTAACGGCGAATTTCATGGTATTTCTGCTAACAGTGTTCCATATGGATCAAGTGTACGCTTCCAATGTCCTAAACTTATGGAGTGGCATCTCAAGTTTTGCTCCCTTCATTGGTGCATACATTTCAGATGTATATTGGGGAAGATTCAAAACTATTGCTTATGCTAGCTTTGCTACTTTTATGGTACCTACCTCAACCCATCTCTATCTATATGCCTATTCAAAGTTTCCACACTACCAAAATCATTAATCACTCAATCATATCATGACTCTTACATAATCAATTCTTGTTAATGGAGGTGCTCCATCCAATTCTTCTGTCGGTTCAACGAACTATTTAATTAGAGTTTTTTTTTTGTTATAAAAAGGACCAGTCACGTTAGTATTTAATATTCACGTGGTCCATATTTCTTCTTTCTTATCTGTGATTTGGATTTATTTCGCCAGAGCCAGACATATATATATGTATTGCATTGAGAAGTCGGCAAAATTTGATAACTGCAATGCACTGCCACCATTTTTATCATTTTTCCCACTATGCTTTTATGTTACTTTTAGCCCATAGGTGACATGTGGCGATAAAACTATACTATAACTTTCCTAGCTGCATGCCTAATGTAATGTATAATATCCTTTTAATTTTTCTTATGTTTTAATCACAGTATATTATTACTTTAGATCACTTTAAATATATGCTATATAAATATAAATTGTATATTAGCAACTATATATTTCTTTTTTCTTTAGAATTCTAGCTAGATGTCAGTGTCGAATTGAGTGCATTAGAGCAATTTGGTGCTGGCCTTTGTTGGCATAGAAGGATAATGCAATCTATACATTTATATTAAGCAATCGCCTTCCAAACTCCTAACTTAGATCTTAATTGGTCCCCTATTTTTACATAAAAATATAGAAGGTGAAAATAGCCACACCTTTAGTTCGTGTTAGTTACGCACATTAATTACCCTTTATTGACGTCCTATTATTAATAGTTTTAAGTTGCCTTGCAATACGTGCCTACTGAATGAATACTGATAAATTGTGCTGACATATATACTAACTTAGACGGCACAACTCCCTATATATTAAACACCTATTGATTGTTTTGATGTCCTTATAATTGACCGAGTTGAGCCATTGAGGAGTTACTTCCGATAATTATAATATAATCATGTCTATATCCAAAATCCTTGGAAAGTAATTGATAATTTGATTTTATGTTGCATGTCCTTATTAAACCAAATAATTGATGTTAAAATATTAATATGGTATATTATAATTAATAATGGAATATTGCAGGGGATGGTGACGTTCACCCTAATAGCATGGCTTCCTTCGTTGCACCCTCCTTCATGCAGCAATGCACAAGGCCAAGAATGCGCGACGGCGACCAAATCCCAACTTGGAGTTCTGGTGCTTGGCCTGGGCTTCCTCACGGTGGGCTCTGCCGGTATCCGCCCCTGCAGCATCCCTTTCGGCGTCGACCAATTCGACTCCTCCACCGTGGAAGGAAGGAAATCCATCGGCAGCTTCTTCAACTGGTATTACATGTCCTTCACTGTCATCATGATCATCTCTTTCACTGTCGTCATCTATGTTCAAGACACCGTCAGTTGGGTCTTGGGATTCGGGATCCCCACCGCCCTCATGCTCGTCGCCATCATCTTGTTCTTCGTCGGAACAAGAATATACGTGTACGTGCTGCCCGAGGGCAGCATCTTCACCGGCATCGCGCAGGTCGTCGTTGCTGCGTGCAAGAAACGCAAGTTGCGACTCCCCCGCAGTGACACCATTGACGGCGTCTATTTTGATCCGCCGCCGAAGACGGCCTCGGTGGTGAAGAAGCTCCCTCTCACCAATAAATTCAGGTTAAGAAATAAAAACTAACTTATATATGAACTAATTTAATTTAATAGTTATGATTGTGTCACTTTTTGATTTTGACGAATTTACCCTTGGTTTGATGAAGGTTTTTGAACAAAGCAGCGTTGATAACCGAGGGCGAAGTAGGGGTAGATGGGTCAAACACGAAGCCGTGGAGGCTATGCGCCATCCAAAAAGTGGAAGAAGTGAAATGCCTATTCAAAATCATCCCAATTTGGGCTGCAGGGATTATATGTTTCACAGCCATTGTACAACAAGGCACATTCACATTGTCCCAAGCATTGAAAATGGACCGGCACCTCGGTCCGAATTTCGAGATGCCGGCCGGTTCCCTCTTGGTTATCTCAATGCTCACCATCGCAATATGGATCCCAATGTACGACCGGCTAGTGGTGCCATCCCTTAGGAAGGTGACGGGCATAGAGGGGGGCATAACACTCCTCCAGAGAATCGGGATCGGGATGGTCTTCTCGATCCTATCGATGGTAACGGCCGGTTTGGTGGAGCGAATGAGGAGGGCATCGGCCCTAGCTCATGGCGGACCGAACGGGGTGGCCCCCATATCGGTCCTGTGGCTGGCTCCGCAAATGATGCTGATGGGATTTGCGGAGGCATTTAATGTAATAGGGCAAATAGAGTTTTACAATAAGGAGTTTCCAGAAAACATGAGTAGTTTGGCGAACTCATTGTTCTCGGGGACGATGGCAGGGGCGAGTTATATTAGCGCAGCAATAGTGAATATAGTGCACCAGACAACGGGAAGAAACGGACATCCAGATTGGTTGACTAAAGATATTAATGAGGGAAGAGTCGAGAATTTGTATTTTGTCATAGCAGCTATGGGAGTGTTGAATTTGGCATATTTTGTATGGGTGGCGCGTGGATATCACTACAAGACCAAGATCAAAATTGAGGACGACAACGTTCAAGATCGCCATTTTGATGTTGAGCTTAATGTTGTTAAGAACTAATTTCATAATTACTGTCAAATATAGTGGCTAATATGGTATGCTGGGACTTTTATTCCTTACTACTTAGTAGTATATAAATATTTGTGATTGTGACAAGTTATATCATATATGTGGACTAGTCGTATATAACTCTTTGCTTTTTGTTGTTTTAGACATTAGTTTTCTCTCCTTAGTGATTTATAAGGGAATTCAATTCTAAATGAAGCTGCGTGTTCTCTTCTCTTTACTTTCTTACATTAAACAACACATCGAAATCCATCATGATAATATATTTTAAATAAACTTTACTCTTCAATAATAATAAACTTAACTTCTATATATAAACAAACTATTTTAATATAATAAATCCAAAAAATAATTATCAATATAAAATACTCCGTAAATATTGATTTTTTTTTTATCTTATTGGCTAATTTTTGAGTCTGTTATTTGTAATGACTATTATTTACTTATTTCCTCATAATAATATATATGTAAATTATATTACTCCCTCCCAGCTCATTATTCTTTTTGGACATTGTTCCAATAAATTTGATACAATTTATAAATAATAAAACACAACTCTTTAAAAATGTGTGGATTTTATCACATTATGATATAATTATTTAAAATGAATATTTATTTAAAATTTTAATATTATATATGCTCTATTTTTATTTGATCATCATTTATAAATGAGATTAGATGTTGAAAAATAATTATATATTATTTTAATTTGTTAGAAATTAGAATAAACCCTTAGTATATTAACTAAGCACATAATACAAACATAAAAAACGAAATTAATCGAAAAAACATTAATAAAAAGAAAAGGCGAGACATTGAATATGTGGTGATTCATGGTTTGAGTATGGATATAATATTGCATGCACAGCACTTACGCAGTTATGGCCAAACGTTTTAGGTACTGTTTGGCAAAACTACTATTCCAACTTTTGTTTCCCCATACAAACTTGGACACTATTACTCCACTAATTTTGGACAATTATTATTAACACCCAAATTCACACAATATCTCATACTTACCTGCTATTCCATACTGATTATCTTAGCTAAATTTAGTAATTTAATCATTAATTAGCTATAGTCTCAAGTTCTCAACTAATAACTCATGAATTTCGATACACTTTGATTAATTTTCTACGATCATATTCAATTAATTAATAAGATCTTCAAAATAGATGAAATATCATAACACTTCAAAAAAAAGTCGTATAACATAAAACTTTAATTTTCTTATATATAGTTAAAACTTTTGAGAATTGAAATATGTATTAGCTATATAGGTTGCAGAGTAAAAGTAGATTTACGATGCGTGTATTATTTTGGCTGTGATCGAGTTGTCCTAATCAATTTACATGTTCAAACAACACTACAAACTATGAGATTAAAAGGCATAACCGACTTTGGAGAGAATACTTGCAAACTACTAGAAATGTGTAGGAAATGAAATCACCTTAACACCACAATAATTATCCCAAAATACTTTGGCGCTTTAATCCACAAGTATGTATAAATCATCAGACATGCAACTTACATATATATGGTGAAACACACAATTTTGATAATTAATATAAAAGAAATAGACCAGACTTTAATTAATTAATTGCATATGGGGCATAGCTAATTTAAGAGGGCTGTTTGATTGTCGAAAATTATGATTGGCAAAATTGAGCAATGACAGATTCTTTTCTTTTCTTTTCTTTCGAAATCATATAATTATGAAAATAAATTACAGTGAATGTTTATGGCGTGGCATGTTCGACCACCTCACATGCTAAAAGCCCTATCCTACCAGTTAATAGTTATCATGCACATTCACACAATTCTTCCAATCCTAAATTTGAGACAAATTATTCTGATACGACCTCGGATCGAGATCGTATCGATAAAGACCTCTTCGAGTGACGACGAACTCCGATTTCACCTTTCGAGCAAGTGAGGCTCCTAAAAGTTGTGACAACTCTTTAATTCATATTCATTGACTGCCTAAAACATAGAATACAACTCGATATTTATAAAGGTAGGAAACCCTAGACGCACCCCTAATGGGCTCAACTTAAAGACGGGCCGATAAACATCGCAATACCCGTTTATAACAATTATTAATTAACTAAACTCCCTAATAGAGATGCTAGAAATAATACTAATAATATATAAATATATATGCGTATCATTCCCAACCTCTTCAAAACCACCTTGTCCTCAAGGTGGAGCAAGTAATACAATGAACTCCCAATAAATCTCCTTGAGTGTGTAGAACTTTAGAACCCTCCTTCTTCGATTAGAACTTCCTCGATCATCATTGCCAACAGTTTTGATAACTTTATGAACAAACTCCCCTTGCTGTTTATAGGAATACATATGTAGAAACCTCTCCTTCTTGAAATTTTGGACATCCAATGCAACATCATGTTGTTCGATTTCCAATTTGAGAGGAAGAACTCCTTCTCTATCATCATTAAACAGTTTAAAAAGAGACTTGTCCAATTCAACTTTTCGCTTATAGGCCCATTTATCACTTTGTTCCGCTAATTCCAGCACACAACTCAGGACCGAGGGCTTCCAATCAATCTCATGCTTGATACTTGACTCAACTTTGGGTTCTGCCGCATCTATTGCGCAACTTGAGATCATCAGCTCATTTGATGACAACTCATCTTCCGAGTTTTCTTCAAGTCGAGAAGTTGCAAAACGAGACATCACCTCCTCTTTGAAATCTGCCCAACCTCTTAACATTAGTCTACTTTTCATCTCTCGGTACCATTTGGCACCCTCTCCTGACATATCGAAAGCTACAAGCCTTACTCGTTGCTCATCAAATATCTCGTGGAGATCAAAGTACTCTTCAGCTCGTAGGATCCAATTAGATGGATCGATGCCATCAAAACACGGCAACTCTATTCTCTTTCCGATCAGTCTAGATGTGCTTCCACTTGAAAACTTGTCAAGTTTATCAAGTATTCTTCCACAGAATTGTTGATCAATTATAGAAACCATCCTTGTGATGATCTCTCTCTAAACCCTTTGCGTTAAGGGGAGGCCACAACACCACTGCACACAAAATTCTGCTTTCTTTGTCTTCTCAAACCAAATTAAACAGTGCACCAAAACACCCCAAACACCAAAATCAAGAGTCAACCTCTCAATTTTTTTCCCGTAACCACAACTCCTTTGCCAAATCACCCAAAATTCCGCAATTGGACTCAACAAAATAATCAAACCGTGACCGCACCAAAATCCACAAACTGAATTTCAATCCAATTCTTTACCATGTCAAACGGAGGACACCACTACAAGCAATTTACGACCAACAACTATACGAACCAAATATATTTTTTTTCTTCTTTTTTTTTTCCGAAACAATAAATAAAAAGATAGAGTAGATACCTTCCTCAATAGATCTCGCTCCGAAATCTCTCAATGAAAGCACCAGTTGATACGACCTCGGATCGAGATCGTATCGATAAAGACCTCTTCGAGTGACGACGAACTCCGATTTCACCTTTCGAGCAAGTGAGGCTCCTAAAAGTTGTGACAACTCTTTAATTCATATTCATTGACTGCCTAAAACATAGAATACAACTCGATATTTATAAAGGTAGGAAACCCTAGATGCACCCCTAATGGGCTCAACTTAAAGACGGGCCGATAAACATCGCAATACCCGTTTATAACAATTATTAATTAACTAAACTCCCTAATAGAGATGCTAGAAATAATACTAATAATATATAAATATATATGCGTATCATATTCTCTCAAAGGTTGACCTTTATAATTTCATTTCAATATCTTTAAAATAATAGTAATAATTGTCCTCTACTTCGTATTTCATTATTAGGAACACACATTTGAGTAGAAGCTTTCAACCAAAACAAGTGTTGATATTGAATAATATTAGTTCCTCTTACGAGCATAAGTGCTTATATGGCATAAAAATGTCTGTAAGAGCAGGAGATCTCTGACTTATTTAGATTTGTTAAAAGAGGCTTAGGATTGTACCTGACATGCGTACATAATCATTTTACAGGCGAATATTTCCTAACAATATTGAGGACAACTATAACGTGGCTCACTCTTATTGGAGAAATTTTGAAGGTAGTACTATTGTTAGCAAAATTGTTATTTCTTATGGTATTACTCTTATACCATATATATGAAACTATATAAGCCTCATTCATTTTTATTGATACATCTAATGAACACACGCTAGCACACTACAATACTCAACATACTTCTTGCATTTTTGCATACACTCAGTCTACTACGAGCTGACTTGAGTGTTGAAGTCTCTTCCTGAAGAACCGGCATTGTTCTGCAGGAATTCTACTCGAGCGGACCTCAGAGCGCATATCTCGGACAGAGAATTCTATTAAGATCTTAGATTCATATTTAAATGTATGAACTTCACTCCTTTATAGTTTTCATAGACTTGCTTATATTTTGTATGTAAAATCATATATAATATGTAATTAATAATACATGGTTGATCGATAAATTTAATTATATGAGAATTAATAAGTGGGAAGTGATGGTACATGTATACTTTTTGGACCATGATTTTTGTTTATTACGTAAGCAATGGAATAAGCCCCATGCTTACTCTCTCATTTCTCTCCAACCCTTTTGTATCTATAAATAACACACACATAGGTTGCTCATTCTTACTTACATTGTAAATCATGTGTGGATTCTAGTACCTATACTTTTATGCATCTCTCTATCTCTACAACACACACATACACACACTTACACTTGCATAAAATTAGAACTAGCTAGAGAGGCTTGAGTTGAGTTGATAAGCAAATTAAAGTGAGGAAAAATGCAAACATCTGAGGAGAGTCAGATGAAGTCTTCTTCTTCTTCTTCTTCAACCAGAATTTTCTCTTCCAAGTCGCCACCATCTCCGCCGCCGGCTAATGAAGCAAAGCCACCCCACAAGAAGCAGAGAACTCCCGGTGGCTGGAAGGCCATGCCTTTTGTCTTAGGTCTCTCTCTCTCTCTCTTTCTAGAACACACACACTTCGAGGTGCAAGTGAACAGAGCATGGATTTGCATGCCTGCGTATACGTCTCTTGTTAATTATCTAATTATATATATATATATATATATGCAGTTCCAAGTCACACGCCAAAAATAACTAAATCACAATTAAATTACTGTGTGTGCAGGAAATGAAACATTTGAGAGGTTGGCTTCAATTGGACTGTTGGCAAATTTCATGGTATTTCTGCTAACAGTGTTCCATATGGATCAAGTGTACGCTTCAAATGTCCTAAGCATATGGTCTGGAATCACAAATTTTGCTCCCCTAATTGGTGCATACATTGCAGATGCCCATTGGGGAAGATTCAAAACTATTGCTTATGCTACCTTTGCTTCTTTCATGGTACCTACCCACCTCTTTATTTATCTATTACATCTCCAACTAATTTAACTATATGCACATATGCTTATCGTTATTAATTCTTGTTAGTATAATTCTTCAATTCTTTCCGACGGTTCAATCGAACTAGCTACCTACATATATATTAAAAATTAATTAATTAATTAAAAACCACCATGTATCTCATTAGTATACATATGTATTAATTATATATGGAATACCGTATGGGTTTCTTCTTTCTTATCTTTTATTATTTGGATTTATATCGGCAGAAGGTAGTAATCGAATAGAGAAGTCGGCACAATTTGATACCTGCAACTTAGCACCATTCTCCAATGCAGTCTTATCAGTTTTCTCCTAAGAATTAATTTGGTCTACATTATTCGTACATGACATGCGGCGATAAAATACAACTTTTCCTACCTGCATAGTAAATGCCAAGTTAAGTTCTTTTAAATTTATTAAATAAAACAAGATCGTATCATATAAGAAATTAATTATGCTTTTGAAGTTTGAGAAAATACGTTATTGTTATTGATAAAAACAAATTGAAACAAAATATACAAATAAAGTTTTTTTTTAATTAAGAATAAAGGTAGCTAGCTAGTGGTTATTTCTCGACTCCATCCATACAATTTTGTAAAAAAATAAAAAAATTTAGGGCCAATTCAACACCTAAGATCAAATTTTCTTCACTAGCTTAAGGTATACATACTCTGTTTTCTTTCTTCTTCAAAATTCCGAATTTGAATTTTGCTAGTTTTGTTTTTCAGTCGTAAATTTTCCTTATATACTACTACTAGCGTTGGAATTAGATATTGATTCAGATTCAATTCAAGGTTTAATTTGAGATGAGAAAAACCAATATTCATTCATTTATCTTTGTGTTGATCCATTAAGTTTGTGTAGTCTTTTCAGTCTTTATCGCTTCTTTAGAATTCCAGCGTAATTTTAATATCTGAGTTATCATACTTAATTTCTTCCATAAAGCTATAGAAGGTCATGAACAAAGACCCTTTTTCGTTCATGTTAGTTATACATTTAATCGTTTCATATGCAATAAGTGGCTCAATAAATAAATGAAAGTATCCAAATGGGACACAGTGATTGAAAATTTTGTGTATACCATAACTCAGAAAGGCATAAAAAATAAATAATTGCATAGCTGTCGTTATTGGGCAAATTTAGGAGTTACTTCTAATATGCATCAAAATAATCATGTCCAAAATCTTGGAAAATAATTGATGGTGATATAATGTAATCATAATAATTGAATTTTGCAGGGGATGGTGACGTTGACACTAATTGCATGGCTTCCTCAGCTGCACCCTCCTTCATGCAGCAAGGTGCAACTACAAAGCCAAGGATGCACAGTGGCGACTAAATCCCAGCTCGGAGTTCTTGCAGTCGGCCTCGGCTTCCTCACACTGGGCACCGCCGGAATCCGGCCGTGCAGCATTCCCTTCGGCGTTGACCAGTTTGACTCCTCCACCGCGGAAGGCAGGAAATCGATCAACAGCTTCTTCAACTGGTATTATATGTCCTTCACCGTCGTCTTGATCATCGCTCTCACCTTGGTGGTATACATTCAAGACTCCGTTAGTTGGGTGTTGGGCTTCGCCATCCCCACCTCCCTCATGATCGTCGCCATCGTCTTGTACTTCGTCGGAACCAAGTATTACGTCTACGTCTTGCCCGAGGGCAGCGTCTTCACAAGCATCCTGCAGGTGGGCGTCGCCGCCTTCAAGAAACGGAACCTGCGCCTACCCGACGGAGATGACATCGACGGCGTCTATTTTGACCCGCCGGCCAAGCTCACGGTGGCCTCCAAGCTCACCTTGACCCGTAAATTCAGGTCTGAATTAAATATTGTTATGTGTGGCTATTATTTAATATCAGGAGTACATCAGTTATTAAGACTGTTTTACCCTTGATTTATTGAAGGTTTTTGAACAAAGCAGCGTTGATAACCGAGGGCGAAGTAGGGGTAGATGGGTCAAACACCAAGCCATGGAGGCTATGCGCCATCCAAAAAGTGGAAGAAGTGAAATGCCTATTCAAAATCATCCCAATTTGGGCTGCAGGGATTATATGTTTCACAGCCATTGTACAACAAGGCACATTCACTTCCTCCCAAGCCTTAAAAATGGACCGGCACCTCGGTCCCAACTTCGAAATCCCGGTCGGTTCCCTCATGGTTATATCGATGTTCACGATCGCGATATGGATCCCGATTTACGACCGGGTGATGGTGCCATCCCTTAGGAAGGTGACGGGCATAGAGGGGGGCATAACACTCCTCCAGAGGATAGGGATCGGGATGGTGTTCTCGATCCTATCGATGGTGGTGGCCGGTCTGGTCGAGCGAATGAGGAGGGCATCGGCCCTAGCTCATGCTGGACCAGACGGGATCGCACCACTAACGGTCCTCTGGCTGGCCCCACAGTTGATGCTGATGGGGTTTGCGGAGGCATTTAACATAATTGGACAAATAGAGTTTTACAACAAGGAGTTTCCAGAGAATATGAGCAGTTTGGCTAACTCTCTGTTCTCGTGCACGATGGCAGGGGCTAACTACATCAGCGCCGCATTGGTGAATATTGTGCACGACACCACAGGCGGTCACGGCCATCCGGATTGGTTGACCAAAGATATTAATAAGGGAAGAGTTGAGAATTTGTATTTTGTGATTGCTACATTGGGTGTCTTCAACTTGGGATACTTTATGTGGGTCGCACGTGGATATCACTACAAGAGCAAGATCAGAATTGATGATGTTGAGGATCGTCATTTTGATCTTGAACTTAATAACGTTAATAAATAATAAATAGTAGTATAAGATATGTTAACAATATAAAGCAGCTATTATATATGGTGGGCCTAGAATTAATTAGTATATATATTTGTGACAAGTTATTATGGAATAGTATAGTAGAACTCTTTCGCAAGTTGTGGCTCTTGCCATTTTCATCACTCTTTAGTGATATATATAGAAATGAGTTCTAAATGAAGTTGTGTATTGTGTCTCTAGCTACTACTTTTTCAGTCAAACACATCATCATATATATTCTCAATAAACTCTGTTTCTGAATAATAATCAATTACTTCATCAATATCATGAATATGATCAGTACCGTTGTCTACTTGAAATACAATGTTAGTATTTACAATCTTGACTTCTCTATTATATTGTTCAATACGTTCACAAATAATATTACTAATTTCGTCAACTTGAATAGTAACAGTGAGTTTTTCTTAATTATTTTTGAACTTTCTAGTCAGGTTTTAAGATTTAATCAAAATCTCATTAATATACCTACAATTTTCAATGGGTGATATGGATAAAATACCCACTTTTGTAATCAAAAAATGAAAAATACTCACTTTATAAAAAATATATGAAAAGTGCCCATTTTGATTATAAATTATCTAAAATACCCTTAATTTAAATTAGATTTGCATCTTATTTTTTAATGTAATACATTAATTAATTATTTTCTTATTTTTTGCAATTAAAAAAATATTTGGTATATGTTTAAAATTATACACATCCAATTTAATTAAACAAAAATTATACACACCCAACACCACGCATACATATTATTAAATAATAAAAAATTAGGAATATACACAAAAGCGAAAACCCGGTCGTATTTAAATAAAACCCGACGATCGGGTTTTATTTAAATACGACCGGATTTTGTTTTAACCGATCGGGTTTTCGCTTTTGTGTATATTCCTAATTTTTTTAATTTAAATAATACGTTAAAATCATGTACTGATTAAATCAAATTCAATTAAATCAAATATTAAATATAAAAATTCAAATATATATATAACACAAAAAATACAACATGATTTCATATAAAATTGATGTAATATGAATGTACTGTGGTTTAATAGTAAATTTAAGGGTATATTTGAACTTTTGGGTATTTTTCATATAAAAGTTATAAATATGACATTTTTCATGTTGAAGTTACACTATAAGTTATTTTTCAAAAATAACCTATTTTCAATTAACTATCTTTTTATCTTTCTTTTATACACAAAAATGGCAATAGGTATTTAATATATATATATATATTGTTTTATTATTTACATATTAGATACTCCTATTTTATTGTCGCTTTAGGACTTATAATTTTATATGAGAATAGTAAATAGGTAGAGGTAGAGTCAATCAAAGAACCAAAGTCAGCTATCCATTTGATTAATTAAGAAATTGAGTCCTTTAGAGCATCCCGAATGGGTATCTCAAATGAGAGACTCGGTGGCATTTCCGTAAATAAATGTAACTTTTTTATGTGGGGTCCACGAATGTTGGAGAGATTATTTTGGTAGATAGCAGTGGGACTCTCACTTTGGGACTCCGAAGTCCCATCCTTGTTTTTTTATGATGTATATATATATTTTTTATTTTAGATATTTGTTATGTATTAAATTTATTAATTTAAATTACAAATTTAAATTAATAAATATGTAATTAAATTTTATATTTTATTTTAATATGTTTTATTTAATTTAAAAACATTAATTAAAAATTATGAAAAAATACATTTATTTAATAACATTTAATATTTAATATTTATTTTATTAAATTAAATAACATTTAAATTAAATATTTAATATTTTCCCCCCTTCGGCCTCCAGCGTCCGCGACGACCTCTGTCCCATGCGCCCGGATCCCCCGCGTCCGCCTGCCGCAGCTGGAATCTCACGCCCGCAGCCTCCGCGCCCTGCTGTCCGCCCCTGTCCGCAGACGCCCACCCCCCTGCCGCTGGGATGCTCTTAATTGACATAAGATTTTATTAGATGACCAATAAAAATGTTTATTGCTTATGAGTGGGAAAGCATGTACTACGTATCTTTCAGTTAATTAAGGCTATCTTTTATGTTTTTGTTTTGTATGGGGAATGTCTTTTTTATTCTTTATTTCATTTTTATTTCTTGTGAATGAAGATATATATAATAAATAATTCAACGATTACGTGTGAATAGATTGCACGTTACATCGTGAATAATAACTTTGCCTCTAAAGTGTGAACTCTCTTTCCATATTATTATTATGGACATATTTATTTATTTACTTCATCAGATAATTATTGATTTAGCATACGAATTATTACAAGTTTAATTAAGTAGTCTCGCTCGCATATTAAGCAATCGACATAAAAAAAATATTACAATTAAAAAAATAATTAAAGATCATTTGACAATTATTTAATAAATTTAAATATATACATATTGTCATGTAGGAGATGGAACTCTTTCCATGCCCATTCATTGACAAAGTTATACTCCCTCCGTCCACGATCTTTCTTCCCAAGTTTCCTTATTAGGACGTCCACCAAGTTTCTTCCCACTTTCTTTCTATTTTTGGCAACTCTCTACTCCACTCAAAACTCAACACATCATCAATAATGTGGGCCCCATTCTCCACTAACTACCCACTATTCAATATATAATCATTAATGTGGGCCCCTTATTCCACTCACTACTCTATACACTTTACACATCATCAATAAAGTGGACCCCATTCTCCACTAACTATACAACATTCAATACATTTTACCTTTTATCAACTAAGTCAACATAATTTCTTAAAATCCGTACCGGGTCAATGTGGGAAGATCAATTGTGGACGGAGGTAGTATTATATTTTATATATACACACACACGTATGGAATACACCAATGAAATATTTTATATATTTATTTGAGTATTTTTTTGGTGTATGGAAAAATGCACTAATGAAATCTTTTTACTTTTAAGTCGAGTTGATCACTGTGCAGTAAGTCAAAATTTGAAGAAATGTTCAATTTTAACCTTTAATTTAGATAATAATTATTTAGTCTACATTTAATGTTAAAGTGATTGACTAATATATATCTTTAACGTAAGTTAGATGTGAAAGTTTGTATCTTATTAACTTTGTAGTTTCAGAAAAACTGAAAGATTTGTCTTATAAGATTTCACTTTTCACTTGGTCAGTATTCTATGATAGGTGGTTGTTATTAAATTTGATATCTAATCAAATAGAAAACTGAAATCAATAATAGAGTAAGATATAGATATTTGGTTTGCGTAGTTCGTAAATAAAAACTTCTACGTCCACAATTCTCGATATGACTTGTGAGTTTCCAACCAAATGAATATGGTCTTACAGTGATAAAACATTGAAGGTTAGATTTATAATATATATATATTTTTATCATTTTCTAGTTTCAATACTAAGTCTATTGCTAGATCTATTAATCGGTTACAAAATTCTAATCTAGAAACACTTGAGGAGAGAGTACAAAGATTGCAAAGTGTTCCAGAGATTTGCAGAAATGAACATTTAGAACTTGAGAGAATTTGAGCGTTTGAAGTCTTGTGAGTGCGAGATAACATGTATCTTTGAAGTTTGAACTGTTGAGGTATTTACTGTCTCTTATTGATGTGGTCGTTGGAGAGATCGAGTTGTGATTCGTTGAAATTTTTTCATTTGCATTTTTGTACTCTTTACTATTTTTTGTGCATGCAATCAAGATATTGTAGAGCGGCTCTGATATCTTTTCCTTAAATGAAAAACTCTAGTTGTAGTAGTTTTGACTATGAGTATGACCATTTAATATGATGTAGTTTTTGTTGGGAAATATTTATAAGTATTTTGATTCAGATCACAATACCTCCCCTGAAAGATGTACTAAGTCCAATACTAAATCTTAGTGTTTTGTCTAAGAACTCAAATGTTAGGGAGTTCTATTTTTCAGGTACACTGAAGGGCAATCTCCACTGAAGATTCAAGACATGCCAAAACTGAAGGATCACTCTACTGAAGTCTGTCCTGAAGTTTTGAAGTTGAAGTTAGAAGCAAAAGACATTGCCAACTGAAGTTATCATCTGAAGTACTGGACTGAAGTCTAATTCTGAAGTTTCCACTAAGTGAAAGTCTACTCCATAAGACTTACCATTTATAGTAAAAAATCTCAGTAGGTAAACACAATCTTGTTGCAGACACTAAAAATGGCAAAAAGGACGAAGACTCCAACGGGAAGAATTCAAATGAGCTCTATCTCACAACGGACATATTCTATTAGAGAGCTATAAATACCCCGTTGCTTCAAACGCTTCAAGACACCGACTACCCATTATCTTCAACTCGCTATCATTATTATCGCTCTGGAACTCTCAAGCTTTCAAGCTTTCAGTCTAGAACACCAAAGCTTTCAAATTTTATTCTCTTGTGTTCTTTAGCGATCATATTGTAACCGAAGAATAGTTTAACATTAGATTAAGTTCGAAGCTAGAAGTGATCAGATATCTTGTCTATCTAACCCACTGTGGTTGATCACTGTAAGACTATTACATCTCCATTAAGTTGGAAAACCTCGACTAAGATCGAGACACGTGGACGTAGGAGTTTTTATCTCCGAACCACGCAAACCAAATCCTGTCTCTCTCTCATTTACTTTCAGTATTTGTTATTCATTGTTTATCATCCACTGAATACTGATTAACTGAAAAGAGAAACATTGCATTAAGTTTTCTGACAAACGAGTAAGATTTAAAACCACCACTTTCCGCACAACACTTAAGATATTAGTCCATCAGTCAAACACTCAGTGTAGATTGAAGGATTCCTATCTGAAGTATACAACTCTCACTGAAGTACCTCCCATCAGTACAGGAGCTCACTCAAAAGATTTTAACTGAAAAATTATAAACTAGTGTATTCCCCTCCCCCCCATACACTCAGTATACTCGTTTCGGGACCAACAGTTTCAATCAAAATTAACTTCAGGTCTTAGGAACTATGTTTCAACACTTTCTGATTCTTCATTGACTTCAGTGCAATATTGAGTTAGTGAGATTTCATAGTCTACAATTGCAATTTGGATGTCCTTCAGGATAGAGTGACCCACTTTGAGATTATGGTCTATTAATCTTTAATCTTCGGTCTTACGTTTTTCAGTCTTAGACGTACCTATAAACTCAACTTCTTAACATATGAGTTCTTAAATAATCTGAAACTAAATCTAAAATTGTGGACTTAAATCATCTTTCAGATGATATTTTGAAATTTGAATTAAAATCCCTTAAAATACGTTTGCAACAATGTATATTTTATAAATCATTTATAATGATGGTTAAATAATATCTGATAAATTTATAATATTAGGTGAGATTGATTTAGTAAAATATGATCAAATGTTCTTATTTTCAGATTGCCAGAAGGGATAAAAATGGTCTTTAGAGACAAGGATGACCCTACTTCTGCAGGGAATTGAAAAGTCTTAAATGGGGAGCTGACTTATTTTTCATCTAGAGACAAAATTATTTAATGTGACAGGAAAACATATCTTAACTTATGTATGTTCTGATCATCGAAGAAAAAACATAATTCTGTTTTGGAAAAGAACATTAATTACAGAAAATTATGATATTTTGAAGATATATGTTTAAATGTTGAAGAATACAAAAATATATATTCCAGATTAAATTATGTCTATTAATAACATTAAACGAATCAATGTAATTTACCTAAAAATGGAGACAGTGCTACTACTGTGACGCTGCATTTTCCTTATGCACGAAACATATATTGTTTCAATTCTCTGGTCTAGCTGTCTAGGCGTGACATTTTTTAAAATATCCAAAGAACAGTGGACCATGTATATTTACCAAAATATACATCGTCCAATTTTTAAGAAAAATAAAAATAAAATATAAACCGTCCCGCTGTTCTTAGAATATTTTTAAAAATGTCACAGCTAGACTAGATGATAGAAAAAATATATTTCGTGCATAATCCAATTTTTAAAAGTATTATGACTTGGTAGGCCTGCCTATCTTGACTTAGTGTAGAATAATCTAGTGTAAATAATTAGGATTAGAATTATAAATATTATAAAACACGTGATTAATGCTCTAACAGAAAATTATTTATTTAATATCCATTTAGAAAAGAGTATGATTAAAGCAATTCCAAAATGGAAATAATTCAAATCAATTCAATCATAGTTTAGTAAACACTCATTTAAGTAATATTCATCCATTACTAATCCGAATTCTTATTCAAACTTATGTCCGCGTTATTTCGGCTGTGCTTAAAATAAAGAAAATGACATGCTTAATTTGGTGTTACTTAAATTTATTCTAAAATGTGAAATTTAATTCATAAATTCAGTCACATTGCTAGAAAAGTAGGGTATGATAACCTTATTATAGGAGGGCAAAATTACCTAAGAACCAGCTATTCGTGGGTATCCGATTCTAATGAAGTGGGTATGGGTACAATATTTTAGGATCGGGACTGGGTACGTGTTTTAAAATTTATACTCATCGCGGGTTCGGGTGCATAGGTACCCGCTCCGATAATATTACTTACCTATATTTTTTATAATCACACTAAAAAGTTCAGCTAAGGTAATAGAAATTATGTATTAGTTACATTTGAAAATTATGATCTATTATATAGTGAACTTGTAGTATATTATTATATACTCCCTCCGTCCACCAATATTTGTTACGTTTTGTCATTTCGGTCCGTCCACCAATGTTTGTTACATTTTGACTTTCTATTTTAGGACTACATTTTTTTTCCATTTTATCCTTGTGATTTTCATTATTTGCAAATTTGCCACTTACTTTATCTCAAACAAAACAAAAGTAGGACTCTATCTCCACTTACTTTATTACACATACATTACTTTTTACTTAATCAATCTCAAAGAAAACAAAAGTGGGACCATATCTCCACTTATTACACTTCTTACACAATACTCCACTCAAAGTCAAAGCAATACATTAAAACGCGTGCCCGGTCAAAACGTAACAAACAATCGTGGACGGAGGGAGTAATATTTTAAAGTTTCTAGAAGTTTTACGTTTGATGTAATAATTTTTAATATGCACATGTATATAAAAAAATTATTGTTTAACGGGTATCCGATGGGGATCCTTCTCCCGCCGGCACCGGATAATAACCGCCCCAATTTAAATGAGTAATAGGACAAGAATGAATATGAAATTATAAAATGAGTACGGAGATGGGAAAGCAAAACCCGACTCCAAACCCACCATGTTGTCATCCCTACCTTATTATCTATACAGATATTTCATTTATTGTAGTATGATTATTGATTGGTTATGGACTCGTGGTATTATAGTACACACTTTTAGACTTAAAACTTTATAAAAACAATAAAAAAAGTCACACTGCACCAGTACCAAATACACATTCAAATAAATATCTGGATATAAAATAATTCTATATTAATGGGTCTTCTGCACATGCATATAGGTCGGTATATGTATCATTAGATATTAACAGATATACCTATCCCAAAATATCCACATTAAAAATATTATTTACGCACTTTTATGTGTTATATATGCCTAATCTTTCACACGAAATACAAACCAGCTTGCAACCATATAAATTCTAGTCATTTTTATTGTAAATTATCATAAATATTCTTGTAAATTTAACCAATAAATTTTTGTTTTTTAACATTTTGAGTATGAATTTACTGTTAGGTATGATTCATAATCTTTATACATATGTAGTAATATTTATACAATTCACGTATGAATGATATAAATAACTAAAATCATATCATTCGTATACAATATCTAAATATTATTTGTTTGGATTTTTTTGTTGGTGTAGTTTAATTTTTGATTTTGATAATTTGTTGTTGTTAGTGGTGTGTTGATTATTGGCGTGGCTTCGATTTTAGCCGTGAAATAAATTTTTATGGTGGTATTGGTGGCGGTGGAATTTCTTTAACCGACGAATTTTTTATTTTTTAGCATTTTGAGTATAAATCTCACTTGTTAGGTATGATTCATACTTTTCATACCTATATATTATTATTCATTCAAATCACGTATGAATAATATGAATAATTAAAATCATATCATTCATACCTTTTTTCAAATTGGTAATACAGACTACAGATTGAGAATATATATAGCATGTTTTACTTGTAAGGGATATTAATCATATAACTAAAATTAAGCATCACAAGTTAATTGAGAAAATGAAATAAAGTTAGCAAATAGATTTTGTGAGTGGAAGAAAACAACAAGAATATATTATATAATATAAATCAAATTATAATTTATAAGAATAACAAATAAATAATGAATTATTCGATGCAATAGCTAGAAATCTTATTATTCCAAAATATATGTCGGTACATCTTTAACCAAAATGAATCAATCTTTAGCATTCCATAAATCGATAGTATCTACAAAGTGAGTTTCAGACATCTTGCATGACTATTTTCAGGTATGTTTAGTATCTATATGATAATCATCTTATTATAATTACACTATAGTGTTATCGACATCTTGCATGACTATTCTTCATTTTAAATTATAAAACGTCTAAGATAAGTAAAACAAAATCAAGATATGTATGTCCTAAAAAGTGTATGATCAACAGTAAAGGAACGTTTCTTAAGTGGGATAAATTGAAATAAGTCTGAATACATTAAAAAATAAGGGTTAATTATTTCAAAATTCAAATTTTTTTATCAAATTTGGTTTTTCCCTACTATCTTTTAATTTAGCTAATAAATATATAAACTTAATATTCATTTTTATTTTTCTTATGACATTTCAATTTGACCAATAAATGCATGAACTTTGATTTTTTCTTATTTTTTCATGACGACCTTCTTCGATCAAATTTAAGTTAATTGTAACATTTTTGTTTTTGTCTTATATTAACATGTATATAAAAATAAAGATTTATATTGTACATCAATTTAAACTTGATCGAAGAAGGTGACGATGGAGAAAAAAAAAATCGTAAGTTCATGTATTTATTTGCCAAATTGAAAAGTAATGGGAAAAATTAAAAAAAAAAACATCTTAATTTTATATATTTATTAGCTAAATTATAAAATTATGGGAAAAAACCAAATTTGATAAAAGTTTTTGAATTTTAACGTAAGTCGTCTCAGAGCGTATTTCATTTTGGGATGTCTTCTCCAAAAACAGACATTTCCCAAAATAAAAATAATAAGGGTTATTAAATCATAATAAGAGTGCAATTAGTAAACATTAATTGCAGTCTTATTTTTTTTTTATTTTTAGATTACTGCAACACTTTAAAATGGTACGAGTCGATCTAATATTTTACCACTTATGATTATATTCACAAAATACTTCGTAATTCGTAATTCGTAATTCGTAATTAATGTTATAATAAGAAATTATTTACTTAATAAATCTATCATCAAGAATGATGAAATTTAAGTAATTCTGAATAAATGAATACTTCTAATCAATCCTATTATATTTAGCAGTCTCTGAAAGGAAGATAAACATAAAAAAAGCACCACTACTACTCAATCAATCAATTTTCAATACTATAGTCTTACCATTTGACCAACCTTTTTCTTTCTTCACCATGCATCCAAAAATATGGACCAAAATCGGCCATTTCAATCACAATTTAATTACAACTCTAGCAAAAAACACATAGCCACTTAAAATATTTAATAGCTAGCTAGCTTCGAAGTTTTACTATATATCTTTCATCCACAAACAAATTATAAAAGAGTCGCACTTTCTCACTTTCCATTTGTCTTGTTAGGTGAAAAGAATTATTCGCACACACTTGTGGGATTTCCTCACACGTTTTCGTCTTCTCAAATATTCCTATGCAAATCAACGCTCCCAACATGTGACATATATATCTGTTGTAAAAAGTTGAATTTGATGATTAATTATAAAGATCTGTATGTACGTGTCTCTTTCTTGATTAGTACTCTAATGTTGTGTCAATGCACCTTTACATAGTGAGTGTCCCAGTCTTGGTGTTTCTATCATCGTTTTCAACTCTCACTTTTGTCTTATTGAAATATATATCATGGGAATGTATCAATTTGTGGCTCTTGATAAATCCCTTCTTTCTTTTTTACCCATATTCATAATATATCCAAGTAAAAAGATTTATATACATAGTCTAGCTAGCTAGGTAGTATGTTTTGATGCACATTGGTGTTGGCATGATGACTCTTAACCATTTGAAGTACTAATTAAGATGCATCTATTACTATACAATACATTTTGGTGAAATTGAGACTGGAAATGAGATGGAGGTAGACAATTAATTAATATGATAGCATATAGATTTGGATGGTACAACTAGTTTGAAAAGTAGAGAGTGGCTAACCGCATGTGGGATGGTTTGACGAGGTGATGAGTTGAAATCGAATTGGCAACGATGACTGACTAACACATGAGAGGTTTCAATTCATTTCATCATTTATTAGTGTGGTCCTCATTCATCAACTTGTTAGTTGTTACACAATGAATGAAACCAAACCCTACTACTATATACCCATAAATGAATTGTTCATGTGTGTCCTCCTCTAATTTGCTTGAATATAATATATGAGATAAGACTCCATATATTTTCTCATTGTTACGCGCATATGAATCCCTTCGATCGCCTAGTATTTGGAGCATGTGACTCTAAATCAAATGAACGGATAAATATGCATTTAATACATACATGTCTATATTATATACAAATATAGTGTAAGCATCATATGTACTAGTGTTTCATCTACAGCATGCATGATATAAATGAGGATGAAACAATGGTAGTTTTGTTTATTACCACCTTAAAAGCCCCACTTTATTATTATAATATGTTCATGTGCCTTTGATTTGCGACAGAAAGTAATAAATTAATATATGCATGGTTATCCATATATAGGACCAAATTATGTTTTATATCTTAATAATAGAAGCAATTAAATAATTCTAATGGAGATCGAAATGGTCTTCGGGCCTTATTTGGTATTACATTGTTGGGTTGTAACTACTTGTTTTTATGATTTCATTATTTGGGCCTACGACCAAATTATGTTGAGCCTAGCTATTCTGTTTCTAATTTCTATCTCTTGTTATTCCAATCTTGATACCATGTCTTTAACTTTAAGGAGCTACTACTGTATTCATCAAAAACTCTCATTATACGGAATACTAATTCTTTTATGATATCTTATTCTCGACTTCTTCCCCCTCTTTGATTTTTCTGAATCTAGACTCAATCTTTTTTTATTAAAATTAGATTGAGCTATATATGGAACAATCAAATAAAAATATTTATCATTTTTTTGTGGAGTCGAGATGCTTGTGTTTTTATAAAATTTTTTATTGATTGACTCAAATATAATTAATAATTTGATTGAATTTGAATACTTTGCGCTGATGTTCTAATCGAAGCTTTTCGAATCGGTCAGGAGCCCTTTTATCCTGAAAAATCATAGAATTACCACATGGAGAGTTAGTCGTACATACGAATGATATAAATACTATTGTTGTTTTGGCTTTACGTACGTCAGTGGCATATTTCTATGCAGGTCTTACTAAAAAATGATTAAATTATTTCGGGAAATATATTCAACCAACCTCATTCCTTTTACCCATTAACATCTTAGAAGATTTCACAAAGCCGTTATCACTTAGTTTTCGACTATTTGGGAATATCTTAGCGAAGGAGTTAGTAGTTGATGTTCTTATTTCTTTAGTACCTTCAGTGGTTCTTATCCCTCTCATGTTCCTTGAATTATTTACGAGTGGTATTCAAGCTCTTATTTTTACAACTTTAGTCGCGGCTTATATAGGTGAATTGTTTCTACTAAATTTTAACTGTAGTACGTGGCGTTGTTAAGTCCAGACCCACTGTCCTATAAAAGGAATCAGTATCGGGCACGAGGAATGTTTCCAGCCAATATACTTCCAGTTATTATATTAAAGTCGACCCGAATGCCGTATCTCAAAGGAAGGCTATGCAGGGCTATCAATCATTAGTACTAAAATGCAAGAATAAAATCTTAAACACTCTAATCAGGATGAGTTAGAAGAACTTTAAACTAAAATGAAAAGCAATAAACGGGGGTCCACAAGTGATTGAAGTCTAGGGTAAAGATCATCTCTAATCTAGGTCAATGCTTATTCAATCAAACCAAATATTTAATAGGGTTTTCCCTAAGTTGATTAGCCAATAACTTTCGTATTCTTGAAACTAATCCGTGTCTAACACTTTCGTGTATAGACCACACTTAGAGTAACACTAATCAAGATATGATTACCTATTTTACGTTTCCGATTACTAGGTTAGGATGTTTGATTATAAATGCGACATAGAATAATTCATTTCAATCCATTCCATATCTTAGGGTCGTACATGGTGATCAAGCATGAAAAACTCTTAAGCACGGATCAAACAACCATAAATAAGATCAATTCAAGCATCAAACCATATAATAGAAATAATCAACCCTAGATAAGAATCTAGCCAACCATATTGAAAAGCAAATCCATAGAAAGGTTCATTGAAGATAACTTACTAAGAATTCACCGTTCGGTTGCCAAATTCCTTCAATCCTTGGATACCCCAAGGAACTAAACTAAGAAAACAATAAGAACAAGTGTTTGAGAGAGTTTTTACAAGTTACAATGGTTAGTGATGAGAGAACTTATGAAAATGATGCCCAAAAAGACTTAAAATCCCGCCTGGAACTGCTAGCCAGCGGCCGCTGGCCTCTGCTTTCTGTCCCACTACAGCAGCACAGGCCCAGCGACCGCTGGCCTGTGCAAAAAGTGAAATTTTTGAAAACACCAACTTGAATCTTGTCTCGATAGGAATTCGTAGCCGCAGACGGATCCGAATTCGGAGTTGTAACGAAGGAGAACGAGCCAAAACAAAATTGTTGCGCATTGCGCAACAATTTCGCATATGGCCATGCACCCGCGTTCTTTCTCCTCTCGTTTTTTGCCCATATCTCCTAGTAAGCTCCTATCCGCTATCCTCGGATTTGTTCGTCTTAGCATCTTCAACATTTACGGCATCATTTAAGCTTCTATTCCACCTCTTTTCCACCTCCTACATCCAAAACACGAAACAAAGAACCCGGCATAAAAATGAACAATAACACAACACTAAACAAAGAACCAACACACAAAACATGACAAAATAATATACTAAAATACGACCAAAAAACGACAAAAACATACTAAACATGAATCTATAGAGGGCCATCATTGAAAGTCTTTTTCACTTAGTGCAAGCAACGCATATGTGGCTCAAGCTAATTTACTTAAAGAATATAAATATACAAGACTTTATATACGCTAGAAAGAAATAAAAATAAAAAAAGAAAAAAATTACGATATTAAAGAGTTGAAAAAAATAAGGAAAGAGATCTAAAAGATCTTTTTCCTAAAATTCTCACTTAATATCCAACCTTTTTTCGACGAATATACACTTTCTATTCTATTGGTTCATGGTTATTTCTACATTGCTTAGTTGATAGTATTTTGACAACTTACATTTCTAGGCAACTCGTGCATGCACGCATATCCTTGATCGGTGTTTCATGCACCATCCTCAACATCTCATCTGTGTCAAGTGTGGTACCGCATCTGCTTACGCCCAACTCTCAAGCCACAGACAACCAAAGACACACTGCACGAACCCAACTTCCCTCCGCACCTGGTATTTATGAGTGTAACAACAAAGAACATTGCTGAATTAAAAAAAATTCACAATAAAATTATGAAAAAAAGAATAAATGTTGGAAATGATTGGAGTTCATACATTTTGTGTAAGATCGTGAGGTTAAGAAGAGTCTTTGTCCGAGATCTTCTTGAGCATAACTTGATAAAATTTAAAGTATGAAATAAATAAGGAAGGAGGCTTCTGTATATTGATTTACAAAGATGGGAAAACCCACATATATATACAATAGAGATCCATGATTAAAGGGATCCTTAAGACAACTATGGAAACAAATAAGCGTGAATATGGCAAAAGAGAATTCTGATATGATATGATTTGGTCAGAAGAATTAATTAGGCATATTTTGCTCCATATAATTCACACCCTATATCTCAATACTTCCCCTCAAGTTGGAAGGTGAAGATCGTGAACTCCCAACTTGCCAATAAGCCGATGAAATTGGTCGGAGCCAAGAGCCTTAGTAAACACGTCTGCTATTTGCTCTGAAGTGGTAATCTTTCGTGGCTCAATCTCCTTGGACTCGACACGTTCACGAATGAAGTAGCAGTCCATCTCGACATGTTTTGTTCGTTCATGAAAAATCGGGTTATTTGCAATGTGTCTAGCAGCTTGGTTATCACAATGGAGTGGAGTTGACGTGTTTTGTTGCACTTCCAAATCGATCAGAAGCCAACGAAGCCATAAAATTTCACTGACCGTCGTTGCCATCGCACGATATTCTGCTTCGGCAGATGAACGAGAGACCACACTTTGCTTCTTGGTTCTCCAAGAGATTGGAGCTCCGCCAATAGAGATGAAGTATCCTGTTCTAGAACGCCTTGTCATCGGCATCCACCCCAGTCATAATCGCAATATGCGATGAGAGACAAGTCCCCATTTGCCGGAAGAAAAATACCTTGCCCCGGCGTTCCCTTGAGATAGCGGACGACTCAGAAAGAAGCATCCATGTGGGATTGTCGTGGTGACCCAAGAAACTGACTTAGCACATTGGTGGCATATTGAATGTCCGGCCTGGTCACACCGTAAGATATAACAATCTGCCAATTAAGCGACGATATTGTAAAGCATCCACGGCCTGCCCTTTCTCATCAAGGTCATAGCGGTCATTTTGTTCCATCGGAAATGAACTGGGTCGACACCCCTCCAATCTGCAGTCCTTCAAAATATCAAGGGTATATTTGGGTTGACTCAACACAAAACCCTTTGCAAATCGTGCAACCTCAATCCCCAAGAAATAGTTTAAGACATCCTTGATGCTGAATTTTTCATCAAGGTAGATCTTGATATCTTGAATTTTTTTAATATCATTCCCTGCAAGAATAACGTCGTCCACGTATATTAAGGCAGCAACATATACCTTGTCTCGCTTGTAGATGAATAGGGAGTGGTCAGCTCGGGATTGTCTAACACCGAGGGCAATAATGGCTCGTGTAAATTTGTGGTACCAATTCCATGATGCTTGTTTCAATCCATAAAGGGATTTATGCAATTTGCAAACCCGAGTCTCTCCTTTCTTTACAAAGCCTTGTGGTATCTTCATGTAGACATCTTCAATCAAATTGCCATGCAGAAAGGCATTATTTACGTCCAACTGGTGCACGAACTAATTATGTTTAGCTGCCACGGCTAATAGGCTTCGAACAGTGACGAGCTTCGCAATTGGGGCAAACGTTTCGTGAAAATCGATTCCCTCTATTTGTGTGAAACCTTTAGCTACGAGACGGGCCTTGTAGCGCTCGACTTCTCCGGTTGATTTATATTTTACTTTATAGACCCACTTCGAATCGATTGCTCATTTTCCCGGGGGTAATTCCTTCAGTTCCAAAGTTCCATTTGCCTCTAAAGCTTCGATTTCTCGCTTCATTGCTTCTTGCCAATGCGGCAATTTTGCAGCTTGCGAAAAAAAAAATCGACTCATCATGTTTGTTGATGGCCGCTAGGAAACATTTGTAAGTGTAAGAAAACTTATCATAAGTGTTTTATACGTTTTCGGTCTCGTTTCTATTACGCTTTTGGTCTTATAATGCCTATTTTTGTTGTTCGAGTTGATGCTTTGGTCTTCTTTATGCTACATTGTAGGTGAGAATCAATAAAAAGGATTTACGAGGTTCGACAAGAGAAACGAGATGAAAAGATGATCAAAAAAGTAGAAAATTGTCATCCTAGCCGAGAGTTGGCCTAGCGGGCGCTAGACCCTAGCGCTCGCTAGGTCATGAACCTGATCTGAGGCAGAACATGGGGCTAGCGACCGCTACCCCCTAGCGGGCGCTACCCCTTGGCGCTGGAGGACAAATCAGAGAGCCAGGGTAGCGAGCGCTACCCTGGCGGGAATTCTCGCCCATATTTAAACCATCGTCGTCTTCTTCCTCAAGACACGTTTTTTTTTTACTTTCAAAATTAGAGTTTAGACCACGAGAGAAAACACCGTAGTCTAGATTTTTCATTTCGTTATTTGTTTTTTCTGATTTCGTTGTGGATTCGTTCGTGATTCAAACCCGGTATTCTCTAATGCATTATTTCCTTTTTCAATTCGTGAGTTCTTTTACTGCTTTCTTTATTGCTTTATGATCTCTTTTCTTTTTGTTCTTTTCTTGATTAATTCACAATTCGTTAATCCAAACCTTTCAATCATGTTAATTAATCAATTCGAAGCATGTTTAAATTTAGTTTCTTTAATTCTTCGTTCTTAGATTTAGGATTTAATTACTTTATTAATTTTCGCTTAGGTAATTCAGATTTTAAATTCTTTAGTTTAATTCGCCTAGATAGATAAATTAGACTAGTTAAAATCAAAACCCTTTCTTTTCAATTACTTTCTGTTCTGCAACATAGATAAAGCCCTGCTTAGCCTTCCTTGAGAATACGACTTAGGGTCAACTTATTAATTTACAACGAACTCGTTCTCTTGCGAGTAACTTAATAAAATAAGTTGAAACAATAAGAAACATAGTTAACAAGAGGATGTACCGTTGAAGATCCCGAGTCAGACGTGGGCAGCGTGTGGTCTATAGAATTTGGTAAATCGACCTCATATTCTTTCAAGTGAGATGGTTGTTGTTTGTTTCTATGACTCTGACGAAGAGTAACACTCTCGACTTGACTGTCCCTGTTATGAAAAGTACTCACTTGGGTCGTCGAGGCATCTTCTGTAATGGTGTGTGGCTGCTCATCGTACTCATATAATGTTTCCCATGTCTTATCTCTCATATCTTGAATTTCGTCAACCTGAGACCTGTACGGGAAAATATTCTCAAAGAATTTGACATCACGTGAAGTATAAATTCTTTTATCGGAGATCTCATACACTTTGAATCCCTTTTGTCAATGTGGATACCCTACAAAAACACTAGGTCTCCCCCTTTTGTCGAACTTATCTACTCCCCTTTTTGTGTTTTTAGCATAAACAAGACACCCAAAAATCTTAGATGTTCATAACTAGGCCTTTTATTAAACGAAACTTCATAAGGAGTACGATTTTGGAGAACTTTGGAGGGGAGCCTATTTATGATGTAGGTTGCAGTTAACACACACTCTCCCCAAAAAGCAACCGGTAAATCTGCCTAAAAGCGTAATGCCCTTGCAATTTCAAGAATGTATCTATGTCGACGCTCCACGACACCATTTTGTTGAGGAGTATGGACACAAGAGGTTTCAAGAGTAATTCCAGAATTCATAAAGTAACTCATCAACTCATGAAACTGAAATTCCCCTCCATTATCGGTCCTAATCCGCTTTACTAATTTTCCAAATCGAGTCTTCACCATGTTGCAAAACATTTGGAGATATTTGCTAGTTTCATACTTAAATTTCATCAGATAAACCCAAGTACCCCGACTATAATCATCAACAATGGTAAGAAAATAATAGGCACCTGTAAAAGAGGCAGTCTTATACCCACCCCAAATATCACAATGTATCATTTCAAAATAAGCAGTAGATTTAATGGTACTCAAAGGAAAATGAGTTCTTGTTTGCTTGGCTCTCATGCAAGCATCGCAAAAATCATTCATGCTTTTATTGAAGGTATAAATACTTTGAAGTTTTGTTTTGTGAGCATGTCCCAATCTTCTATGCCACAAATCTGTATCAACCATCACCGAAAAGGCCCTTTGATTATTTTCAATTGATTCCAAGAGATATAGGCCATTGAGCTGCCTACCTACTCCAATCAAGTTCCTCGAAGCTAAGTCCTGCATTATACAAAAATCGGGGAAAAATGTCAAGACGCAATTGAGGTCTTTCGTCAACCGACTAACAGAGAGCAAATTGCTCTGGAAATCTGGTACATGCAGAACGCGCTCAATATTTAAACCATTGGGTAGTTTAACACTGCACATGTATTTAACCGGTATTTCATCACCATTGGGTATTTTAACTGGAGTATTAGATTTAGAACATGGAATTAAAGAAAAGAAATCTAAACATGCCTTGGATTGATTAATTAAAATGATCAATAGATTTGAAATTAAGAATTGGAAATTAATCAAGAAAAGAACAAGAAGAAAGGAAAACATAAATCAATAAAGAAACGAATAAGAACTCACTGGTTAAAAAGGAAATAATGCATTAAACGATTTCCAGGTTTGAATCACGAACGAATCCACAAAGCGAATATGAAAATAGCAAACTACGGAATGAGAAATCTAAACTATGGTATTTTCTCTCGTGGTCTAAACCCTAGAATTTAAATAGGAAAAAAATTTCCCGCCAGTTGAAAGGGGCCAGCGGGCGCTAGGGGGGTAGCGCTTGCTAGCCCCCCTCTCTGTCTTTTCTTCCAACGCAAGGGGTAGCGGCCGCTAGGGGGGTAGCGGTCGCTACCCCTGCTCTCTGTCCATCCCCAGCTTAGCAAGCCAGTGCTCGCTATGGGGGTAACTACCCCCGCGCTTGGTCTTAGTGAATTTCTCCTTCTTTTCTTCGTCTTTTCGTCTCGTTTCTCTTCTCGAGCCTTGTTAACTTTCTTTTGTCAATCTTTACCTACAATGTAACATATAGAGGGCCAAAGCATCAACTCGAACGAAAATAGTCAACATTTATAGAACTAATATAGAGAGAAACGAGACCAAAAACGAATAAAACGGTTTTAATAATACTTCCCTCATGAGTGATATGTTCCGTTGCTCCGGAATCTATCACCCATGGTGAATTGAGATTGATCTTACCGGAAAAGTTTATCGAGGGAACAGAAGGGGTAGTAGAAGTGCCAACGCTATTGTTGAGAAGATCTCTCAATTGTGCCAACTGCTCTTCGGTGAAACCATGTAGTAGGCCCGATTCCTTTTTTGTGCCTGCATCTATATGTCATAGTTTGTGAGTCTGTCGTTTCTCGTGGCCCTTACCAGGATTATTTTCTTTCAAGTTTCCTCCCTTGCTACCTTTCTTTGGATTTGGATACCCAATAATCTCATAACAACTCTCAACGGTGTGCCAAAGTTTCCCGCAATGGTCGCACCGTGGAGGGACCTTGTCGTGATCCCGATTTCCATCACGACGCTCGTGCCCAACTTTTTGTTGGACCTGGAATGTAGCACTGTCGATGGTTGGTTTTCACGAGGATGAAATCAAACGCTACCTCTCGTCCTCTGCAACAAGATGGTACACCATTCTGAGACTGGGCATCAGTTTGGTACTTAGGATTTGGGTCTTGATTGTATTGAAGGCATCGTCAAGTCCCATTAGGAACTCATAAATCCGCTCATTCTCACCTTTTTCTATGAAGAGTTTCGACACATTGCAAGTACACTTCCCACATGTGCACTTTGGCGTTGCCGAAATAGAATCAATCTCGTCTCAAATCCCTTTCAATTTTGTATAATATGCCGAGACGGACATCTTGTCTTGGCGTGTGAGAGTAAGGTCTCTCTTTAACTCATACGTCTTTGGAGCACTCTCCTTTCCAAACCTTTCTTCGAGATCACTCCAAATCTCACGGGTTGTCTTCGTGTGCTTCACGCTGTTCCGGATCTCCTTATCCATGGCCACTGATTGGGCATTATTTGTCTAATTATTTCCTGGATATATTGGCGAATGTTGGTGTTATTTTGAGTAAAATCACCTTGATTTGGATTAATTGTGAAATAATATGTTTTTGTAGGAGAAAGATGATTTTTGGTGATTTTGGAGCTATTTAGGAAGAGGTGATCGAAGCTGGAGCTGTGTAAAGAACTTAATTTGCTGGAAATTCAGGAGGTGTGCCCATACCGGCTGTTGAACCCTGTTAGTGACGAGTTAAAAGAGCAATTTCGGGATTTTGAAGATTTGGAAGACTTTAATTAATTCCTTACGGGATTAATTATTGTAATTTCAGTTTTCAGTATTTTATTTAGTTGATAGACATTTAAATATTATTAGATAAGGACTATTTTAAGTAATTTAGGTTTAGGGGTTTTATTTCATTATTTTAATGAATTCCTTTAGTTGATATAAATAGGAGACTTGTGGTATTTTAAGAGAGAATTTTTTGGACGTAAGGCAGCGGCGTTTTGGAGAAGCAATTGAAGTTCTTATTTTCTTTCATCATTCTCGTCACTCTATTCAACGAGAAGCTCTAGCGAGATTATTCTGTGAGATCTAATTTGTATTCATACTTTAATTCTATGCAAGCATCTATTATTCTTTGTGTTGATTCTTTATTAATTGCTTTATTTTTCTAGGTAGTGGACAATGCTTAGTTGAATAGAGTTAATTTATAGCCAATTGAATTTGTCATACGTAATTGTGATTAGATTTAATTAGTGGTAAATTGGCTTGTTTAAGTCAAGGGAATAACAGTCTTAATTCGACAATCCCGCGTCAGAGTTTGTCGGTTTTGAATCAGGTTTCTCTAGTTTTTAATGTTGTTGACTCATTAAATCTATAGAGCGTCTCTTACGGTTGTCAGTCGATTAGGGAAATAGTTGGTGAAGCGTCTTCCTGATTATCGATAATTTATGGAGAAATGAGATTACGTCAGAAGCGTCTTCGGTAATCATAACTGATTTGTTTGCATGTGATTAGAGTTATTTTTGCATCAAGGATCAGAATAATTAAGCTAGAGTGGATTTGTTCACTGCCGGAATCGTTTCTTAATTTGTTTAAAACCAAAGCTCAAGTTGTTTTTAAGTTCTTTATTCCGTTCATTTATTTTATTTATTTTGTTAGTAGTTTAATAAAAATTCACTATTTTGCAGTTGGGAATTCAGAGGAAAACTCGCCAGTCCTTTGGGAGACGATTTTGCTTGCCACTGTCTGAGCAGTGTGGGCATACCGACTGAAAAGTCGGATTATTTTTAGTGTAAAACGACCATCAAATTTTGGCGCCGTTGCCAGGGACTGGTTTTAAGCAGATTTTTTTTCTGAATTTTCGATTTTTTTTAATTTTTTTTATTTATTGTTTTTGGTTTATGCCCCGTTCTTCTCGTACAGGAAATTTAGTCTCTGATTCGGAGATCGAGAGAACCGCACGAAAGTTGAGGAAAGAAACTAAGCAAGCGAAACAAGCTACCACTTCAATTCCAAGTGCTTGTGTAAGAGAGCAGGCCATTGAAATAGATATGGAGAACCATGGCGAAAACAATGAAAATCCACGGATTGAGGGTCGGGAAAACCTGTGGGTTGAAGGTCAGGAAAATCCGCCACCACGTGAGCAGTTGATAAGGGAGTTAGGTCGCCACCGGAATAATCGTCCCTTATGCATTGTCTTACCTGCCATCAACAGTAACTCTGAAATCAGGCCAGGTTTCATACAAGTACTCCCAAAGTTTGGGGATCTTCCTGGAGAAAGCGCACATAAACATTTGGCTGAATTTGATTTAGTGTGCTCGACTCTACGTCCGCAAGGTTCTACTGATGATAATCTAAGATTGCTAACCTTTTCTCATACCTTGCAGGGAAAAGCTCGAGATTGGCTGTTTGATCTCCCTCCAGAATCTGTTACTACTTGGAATGACTTGGAAGAGCAGTTTTTACGAAAATTCTTTCCCAAGTCCAGAGCTGCTAATTTACGAATGGCGATTAGCAGCATTAGGCAAAAGAAGGGAGAGAGTTTAGCAGAGTATTGGGAAAGATTCCAACAATTATGTCGGAAATGTCCTGACCATGGTTTCTCTGAATACCAATTGCTTACTAACTATTTCTATCGTGGTATGTCTTCTTTCGATAGGAAAATTGTTGATGTTGCATGTGGTGGATCATTGACCAACAAAACGCTGAATGAAGCACGTCAGCTCATCGTTGATATGGTTTCCAATGACCAACAATATGAAGATGAAGATGATGACAGATACCAACCCGTTAAGGGAGCTGAAGGAACAAGTGATTCAAGTGTCACTGAAAAAATTGATGCTCTAACCTCTTTAGTTAGAGGATTTGTTGTGGCTCAAACTCAAAATATTCAATGTGGAATGTGCTATGAAAATGGCCATTATTCTGATTCTTGTCCATCTTTGCAGGAAAATACTACAGAACAAGCATGTTTTGGCTCCGGAGATGCACAATATAGGAAACGGGACGATCCATTCTCCAACTCATACAATCCAGGTTGGAGAAATCATCCCAATTTTAGTTGGAGATCAAAGGGGCCTGGAATCTTTGTGCAAAACCAGCCACAGCAGCAGCAACAATTTGGTCAGCGTGCCCATACTGACCAACCAGAGCCGAATTTAGGTGAGATAGTTAAGAGTCTCGCCCTTAGCCAAAAATCATTCCAGCAAGAAACACATGCTGCATTTGAAGTAATTTAGGTGTGGACCGCCCTTTTTTCTCCACACTCTTTTTTTCACACTCTCTCTTCCCCTCCCTCCCTCTCCCCTGTACCGGCGGCATCTTCTTCCTATACATTGTTTCCTCACTCTCTTTCCCTCACTGTCTATCTCTATCTCTATCTCTCCCCTGGACCGATTGCGCTAGAATTCAAGTGTTGTTGGACCGGTGGAAGGTGTGGCTGGAATTGGAGGTGATATCTTGGATCGGTGGAGGCTGAAGCTCGTCGGAGAGCAATGGGGGACATCGAGGAAGATATTTCACGCCAAATTCAGGTATAAAATCACTCCCTGAGTATGTTGGTATGCGGACCGGTGGTAATATATGGATGGACCGGCCGGCACTATGCCCACCGGTCCATCCTTGAAACGAACAATTTTACCACCGGTCCATCTTGTTTATGGATACATGTATTTTTCTTATATTTTTGGTGATATAAAAATAATTTTTACGTGCATGTATATTGAATTTTGGTAATTTCAATTTATATTATGATGTATTGAATTGCATTGTTCGAATTATGAATGTTTAGGACTAGAATATATGATATTTGGATTTAAAAAAATATGTAGATCACACGCACACATGGACCGGTGGAGAAAGTGTGATGGACCGCTGGTGCTTGAACAACAAACCCAGCGGTCCATCAAGGTTTTACCAACGGTCCATCATCTATTTATATGATATAATTATTTTTGTTGCATTTATTTGAAAATTATGTTCAATATGCATGTGATTTGGTGATTTACGTAATTAATTGTGAGAATTATGATTGTTTTAATTAAACTAGTACCATGAAAAATAAAATTCACAAATAATGTAATTTATTTTATGGAGATAATAAATTTAATGCATATTTACGTTAAATATAAAAATAATATCAATATAAAATTGATATTTGTAGATAATTATCATTCTTCTCTTTCCAAAATATTTGATGTTGGTAAATAATTATACACGTGACTATTGATATATTATAAAAAAAACTTCAAACTATACCATATTAAATAAATATTATATGTGTCCAATTAAATTACTCATAATCTATTTATAGTAGATTTTGTTTTCGCATTAAAATGAAAACTCAAATTTGAACCACTAGATCAGACAACATTAATCTTTTATTAAAACATAGGTGCAATCAACCCAATAACCTCCAAATTTGACGTTTACAAATTGACAATCCGTCATCTACAAATTAAAATTACAAATTCAACACAAATTATTTCGGCAATAAGCTTAATTAATACATAAGATATTTTTTTGAAGTATAAACTATATATATGCAATTACATTTGTTATATATGCAAGAAATAGCATGGACCGCTGGAAGAAGTACCATGGACCGCCCACGTGCATACATGTGGGCGGTCCATGGTACATTTACCAGAGGTCCATGACTTTATGTGTGAAATGTGAGTTCTTTCACCCAAAAACAAAAAAAAAATGATAAATTAACAAAACATGCAATTACTACAAGCATACAAACAATAAACATGCATTATGTATCTTAAAATTACCTAAAAATATATTATCAATCAGTAAAACCATCAAAAATAGCATCTAAAACACAATGGACCATGGACCTCTGGTAAAAGTAGCATGGACCGCCCACGTGTGCGCAATGCACACGTGGGCGGTCCATTGTACATTTGCGAGAGGTCCATCCATAAATATGTTTTTAGTGGTATATAAAAGATAATTACCTGATTTATATCTTCAATTTGACCCTTTGGACGGCATATACTAGGAGAAATTGATGGGAATCGAGAGAAAAATAGTTGTGGGAGGTCTATGTAAGTGTGTAAGAATATATTTATGAAATCAATTTAAATATGTAAGTGTGTAAGTGTGTAAGAATTGTTGAAATCAATGTACTTTTAAATATTTAAAAAGCCAAATGGGCATTTTTGACATGTAACTTCATGTTTTGGGTATTTTTGACATCCAAAATTTTAAAACGGGCATTTATACTAATTAACACTTCAATTTTTGTAACAACCTTTTACTTTTGACCCACTTTTTAACTTTTCAATACCTTTTTCAAGTGGTACACGATTTTAAAGATAAAATAAATATTTTTTACACGTACACAAAAATATTAAATATTTTATTTATATAATTTTTCAAAAGGATATTTTTATTTTTATCATACAAGCAAAACTCATATTGTTCCGTATCAAATTATTATTTTTTTCAAATCGGAAATAGGCATAAAATTGTTAATTTCAAAAAGGCTGATTCTCGTAAAAGATATATACATACATTAAGTTTCGTTTTCTATCCTATGATATATTTTCTTTTGTATTCTTACTTGGATAAGGTACACGTAATGATCTATATACATATATTTTTTTCAAATTACAAAATAATATCATTAAGCCATAATCGCAACATGCATGATAAAAACCATTTATTTATCAAATTAACCAATAATATACTTACTATATACAATGAACAAATAACAGATTGGAAACCATATAAGATGGGAAATTGACAATCATATATATATTGGTCCATACTTCTTATACCGACTACTGTGCTTAAATAGTAACGTATAGTAAATTAAAGATTTGCGATTTACGATTAGAGTAGGGATGATAATGGGTTGGGCTGAACCGGACAAGGCTTCCTTATGTCCAAACTTGATCCGTAGTTTTATTGTTAGGTTCAAGTACGACCTATGGCTCATTGGTTCGTGAGAGTTTGGAATTCAAATCCATGTCCAGATTCATATAGGTTGGGCGGGCTTAGGTTGGATCTCCATATTTTATTTTGTTTTTTACTTTTAATATATTAAAAAATATATAATTTATTTATTTTAAAACATATTTATATATTTTAACTTTCATTACTGAAAATTATCTATCCAAGCTATTTTGTAATCATTAAACAGTTTTGTGAGATGTGTGACACGATTGTATGCAGAGATAAAGTACACAAAGAACATACGAGAATAGCCCAATTCGTTGATCATACACACCTATGTCTGAGGGTCACGTCCAAAGAGCCAATCCAATAATATAGAACTCAGTTACAAAGACAATTACTCACTAAGGACTACACTTCTTATGAATGCATTGGAGTTAATCTCTCCATAAACTAGCCAAACTTAGTACGTGCAAGTCACCTAGGTTTACCCTCGAGTTTATAGAATACTAAATAACAATATAATCGCTCACCCAATACTAAAGACTCAAAAATACATAAAATCACTCAATAGATATCGCTCACTTTATCTCGTGTATGTTGTATGTAAATATACGCTAGCTCGTGACTCGATCTTCAATGAACGTCCATGCATTATTTTTAGGTTTGGTATAACCCTAAATTATAGGGATCATTGTATATCTTTTCAACCAATATATATATCTTTAAAAGATATCTTACTTGATGGATATGAATCTTGGTTGGAAACAAATCTTCAATATAATATTCAAATGCATCGAACACGGGTCCGATCGGGTTTTGGTTAAACACGGCCGGGTTTTTGTTTATCTAATCAGGTTTTCATTTTTATCTATATGCCTATTTTTTTTAATTAAATTATAAGTATGTGGGGTGTCAAGTGTGTATAATTTTTGTCTAATTAAATTGGGTGTGTATAATTTTTAATAAATACCAAGTTTTTTTTAATTGCAAAAAATTAAGAAAGTATTTAATTAATACTAAATTCCAAAAAAAATATAATAATTTTATCACTTAATGACATGATTTCACAAAATAAGAGATAAATCAAACTTTAATCAAGAGTATTTTAGACTATTTATACAAAAAAAATGAGCACTTTTATATACTTTTTACAAAATTGGTAGTTTTCATTTTCTTGTTAGGCACTTTATAGCATCATTTTTATTTTAGTTCGGATATTGAATATACCTATAAGGATTACAGTGGTGGACTAAAAATTTTGTTAATATAGACTCCATTTTCATATATCAAATTAAAAAATAAATTTTACTTTAACTAAGATTGATGATAGATATTTTTGCATAACTATTCGTAAAAATAATTATTATTTTACGATTATAAGTATATAAAATATTAATCATCAAATTAGAAATGAATGCAGGGATAATGGCTATTTAATTCTTGTATATCACCCATGGCCATGCGGCCATGCCTAAAAGGTAAACGAGTAAAGAAAAAGAAAAACACATAAACCTAATCATTTACGATCAAATGATTTTTACTACTCATGATTAGAAATTCGAGTGTAAAAGCACAAGAAAAGGCAAAAAGGGTAAAAAGAATCGAGGTAAATTACGGTATTATCCTTCTCTCTCTCATCACTCTAGTTTCTGCATATATCAAACAGGCGCATTATCGTCTCCGCTTTCATTCATTCATAAACCCCTAACTAAAACCTCCACACACACGCACAAAAACGTACATACGATGATTCCACCACCGCCTCCATTTTCGCCGGCTTCTTCCGCCCAGTTGGCGCTGGCGGCGTTGTTTGGCGCCTCCGTGATGGCTATTTCAGCATTCTACATCCACAAACGCAGCGTCGATCAAGTCCTGGATCGTCTCATCAACATTCGCTGGCGCCGCCATCACCACCTACCCTCCGAGGATGAGCATTTTGATTTTTCGGATTTTGAGGAAACCTTAGAGATTGATAGGAGCGTGATTTCGTGGAGAGGTGAAAATAAGTTGTTGAGTTCTTCTGAAGATCATATTGAGGATTGTGAATCTGACGCGGTGAGAGATTACCGTGGCTCATCTTCAGTTCCAAATTACAGTGCTCTGCGGAATAAGCATGGCGGCGAGGAAGCGGCAATCGCTGTGTATCCGACGCTGCCGAATTCTTTGGGTAACATAGAATCTAGTTCTTCTGATTTACGACCAATCCGGACTGACCAAAGGGATGGTATGCTTGTTATATTTATTTTATTTCCAGCTAAACAATGTCACTTTGCAGAACCATCATTTCATTATGTACTTTTATGACGCAGTTGTAGCCTTGTAGGCGGTGTTAGTGTTAGGTTTATAGAAAATTATTTCTATCGTTTGTTCTTTAATGTCTCCTCTGTAAGTTGGGTTTGAGCTCTATATTAATTATGATAATACGATGTTATGTTGCATTCATAATAAAGCGGGCATGTCTTTTTGAAAGTCAGTGATTTCTTAATTAGTCATCTTTAGATATCTTTATGAGGCAGTATTGAAATCATGTCTGCTGCTCTTCTTCGTCCCATGTAGGAGAGGATCAATTTGTTAATCATTCTGGTACAAGTATGCGGGTTGGATCAGTTGGTAGGCTTGTCACTCCTGCATCTACCTGTGGTTATGCTTTTGAAGGAACGGGGGATTCTGATGATGAAGGAACTGAATTCGAACAGGAAGAGGACGTCTTATCTTATCAAAATGTAAATTTGATCTTGTTTCCTCCTTTCTTCTTAACTACTTATCATGTATGCTTGCATACACACACATATATTTTGAAATGGCTTGCCTCTCAAGATATCAGATTAAATGCCAGCATTAGACACAAATGGTTTGAGTTACTGAAAGCAAGTCTATGAATATTATCACAATAAGGGGTGCCTAAAATATCACTGAAATGTGGAACTTTTTCTGAAAGTCATTAACCTGTAATAGCATGGAGTACATATTTGTAACACACAGTATATAATCTATTAAACAAGAAGGCTGTACTAATTTAATCAACCTATTGTTTTTCAGTGAATGAGTTATACTATGCCTTTATTGATTTACATCATCTTTCCCTTTCTGTATTTAGCATATCTTCAATCTCATAGGGCTAATTCTTTTTGTTGACCTCATCTACCCAGTTGATTATATCCGCACGTATTAATTTCTCTTACTCATCTCTTTGCTATTTCCTCACTTACAGATCTACTATATCTGACCATCATTCCTGTCAATTTGCAGGATTTAAAACTAACAACTCAAAATCAACCTATCCAACCCGCACAAGCCTCAAACGGGATTTCCACTGATGTTCAAGAATCTGAAGCTATTAAAAATGAAGTAAAGTCCGTTACAGATAACGGTGACAGAAAAGTCAACTTAACTCCAGCAAACGATCCTGTATTTAGCAACAGCATATTCCAACCAGTAACTGCGTTACATGGTATTTAAAATTTCCTGGACCTCAAGGGCTTTCTAAGATTTTAGGTTGGAATCATGTGTTAGCTCTTGTTGGCCTGTGTTTCTTGTCTTTTTTCTCGTGACATTTCTGTGTCTGATGCTCTTCAAAATATGAAATCAGACTCAATGAGTGTTGAAGAACAAGAAGTCACAAGGATGATTCGTGAATGTTTAGATTTGAGGGGAAAATATGTTTTCAGGGAAATTGTCAATCCGTGGGAGATGACTACAGAAAAAACTGGTTTACCTGAGTCCAAGATTGATCCATTTAACTTTGTCCCTGTTGAAGCATCTTCTGTGAGTTCTCCCCCTTACAAAACTTCTTTTAGAAGCTATCAGGTTAATCCTTTTACTACGTGCCAGCTGATTATCTGGTACAATTTATATGATGGACAAGCAGCATTTCTTCAGAATGGAAGATGGTGTAGTGCGCGTTTATGCCAGTGAAAGGGGTAAGTTTTGAGGAGCTTGTCTTATATAAATACCGTATGCATCTCCATTCTATGATGTTATTTATTTATTTACTTATTTTGATGATCTAGATACTGAGGAACTGTTTCCTGTTGCGAGTTCAACATCTTTTTTCACTGATATGCATCATCTCCTGAAAGTGATGTCTATTGGAAATGTTCGCTCTGCATGTCATCATCGACTACGATTTCTTGAGGAAGTAATATTCTTTGATATCATTCTATCTTGCAACATCTTTATCTGTTTGTTTGGATGCATAATAAATTGTACTCTCTGCAGAAATTCCGCCTTCATGTATTGGTGAATGCAGATAAGGAATTTGTAGCACAGAAGAGCGCACCTCATCGTGATTTCTACAATATAAGGAAAGTAGACACTCATGTGCATCATTCTGCTTGCATGAACCAAAAGCATCTTCTCCGGTTCATCAAGTCAAAGTTAAAAAAAGAACCAGATGAGGTGCTAATCTACCGACTCTTTCACTCAAGAGTTGTTCTATCTTCAACTCATCTACTCAAGAGTTGTTTAAGCACAGTTCACATTTAGTAGAAGTCCTCGTGCTAATGATTTAATATCATGCTATCCTTATTATGTTGCAGGTTGTTATCTACCGCGATGGCCAGTATCTCACACTGAAGGAAGTCTTTGACAGCTTGGACTTAACAGGGTTTTTGTTACTTCATTCCATCTATAGTTTATCATGATTTGTTTCCTTGGAGCCTATCATATTAATGGACTTGTTCATTGCAGGTATGATCTTAGTGTAGATTTGTTGGATGTGCATGCAGACAAGAGTACTTTTCATCGTTTTGACAAATTCAATCTCAAGTACAATCCTTGCGGACAAAGTAGGCTTCGAGAAATATTTCTGAAGCAGGATAATCTCATCCAAGGTCAGTTTATATAAAAAGATATGAAGTAAGTATGCAAGGCTTCCGATATGTCTGAACTTGTAGGAAATAACCAATTGATACTGACAACATTAGCTCTTCTTGTCTGTCCAACATGCTCTTGAAGATGTATTATCTATAATCTATATGAATTTTTCACTTTTGAGATGCGATTTAATTTCTATATCATAGATGATCAATTCGATGAAAAATAGCATGGGCCCTTTACAGGTGGTACATTATAGATCAGTGTTATCTGTTTCAAGATTTGTGACAACCTATGAGCTTAAACTGAACCATGGTAGTAACTGAATGGTCTGAACGGTATCTTAATAAACCAATTAAGTGGATAAAATGAAGAAATGGGAACCAAATGCTTCATCTGGGATTCCTAACTTTGAATGAAAAGTAACTGGCCTCGAATATAACAAAGTGCTAATGCTAATTGCTCAAAATGACGAATTGTAATCAGTCTGTTCATATACTATATAGTAGCTGTAGTAGGTGACTGAGTGGATTTCTTCTCCTACCAGGGCGTTTCCTGGCTGACGTGACAAAGCAGGTTCTGTCAGATTTGGAAGCAAGTAAATACCAGGTCTGATAGCGTCTCTTGTAAATATTTTACGTGTGAGGAAAAAGTTGTGACATCAGTAAAGCTCTATGTAGTATGCTTGTTTTTTTGCGTAATGCCCAGTTTACGAGAAAGAGGAATGGAGGCATGGCCGGTATTCTATTTAATGGAACATGTGTGCCTCATAAGCAATGGCTGTATGTTCGTTCTTGTTGGAATATTTATTTAAATCTATGAAGAAGAGTGCAGAGAGAAACCATTGATTACAATTATGCATCCACACGTAATTTTATATCTCTAACCAGATTTTACATATATCAATATGGTTAATGTTTCAAAACGAGAGTCCTTTAGGTATAAATTCTGTTTTGAAGTGAACGATTGTTAAACAACCACTTAATTATTACTGGTTTTGGTATTGAAATTCTAACTTCACCATGCCACATTGCCACTTTATTACTTGCTAGTTATGATATTGAAATTTTAACTTCATCTGCTCCTTTCAGCTGGCTGAGTACCGAATTTCAGTATATGGGAGGAAACAGAGTGAGTGGGATCAGCTAGCAAGTTGGGTTGTAAACAATAACATTTACAGTGAAAATGCTGTTTGGTTGATTCAAGTAATATGCTGATTTGGTCGACGGATCTCTCTTTTTTTTGACCAAATTGAATTATATTTTTAATTATTATTCCTTCAGATGTTCTCCACTTTCCTCAGTTTTCTTTCATACTGAATTTGGTTGTCAATTTTTTTCATACTTGTCAATGTCATGAATATCTATTTTTGCCACGTTGAGATTGGAAATTACACCAACTTAGTATTTTGTCCTGTTCCTTTTAGATTATGCAGAATGAGGAAGCAGACATCAGAACACCAATCCTTCAATCACATTTTTTCTTATCACCGACATTCTGTTAACTTTATTATATGTGTTATAGGACAACCTTGTTTACAAAAGTGATCTTGATTAGATCCTCAAGGAGCACTGATATTCTTGTATCATGTGTCTCTAGACATTGAGCTTGAATTTCCAAGAGTAACTTCTTTTATACCAACAGTTACTGAGAAAGGACAGTTTATTTTCTCTTTTTGATACTAATCTATAGTTTCTTTAGAAAAATATGACTACTAAGTTATTCATCTATTTGTTGCTTTAGCATGTTCCATAAGTTTAACTGATGAGTTTCACAGTGAATGCTCTTGATAGTTGTTTCTTTAACTTTTTTTCATGGTTGAGCTGTGCAGTTGCCAAGGTTATACAACATTTACAGAAGAATGGGAACAGTAACATCATTCCAGAACATACTTGATAACATCTTCATTCCACTTTTTCAAGTCACAGTGGATCCAAATTCCCACCCTCATCTGCATCTTTTCTTATTGCAGGTATGCTTGGATATTAAAGTATATATAAATCTTGTTATCTATGAATTGATTGTTTCTGATCATTTTCTTGTGCAAGCTTCATGGATTTAATTCAGCTAATAGATATTCTGCATTTGCTTGAGAGATATGTCATGTGCAGTATCTTGTTACTTAGGTAAAATAGAGAATCTCATGTTGATAATTCCCTGGATAAGTAAATAGTTATTCCTTTCATACATAATTACAAGTTAAAGATAATAGTTGAAGACTGGAAGTAAAAACGAAAGGTTCAAATCAACTTACTGGAGAATTCTGTTGTAAATGTAATTGTTTAATGGGAAATCAAATCTCTGTTTCCAACATGCTCAGTAATTTTTACTCTCTCTCATTATGTTCTTCAATCCAGGTTGTAGGCTTTGACATGGTAGATGATGAAAGTAAACCTGAGAGGCGCCCAACAAAACATATGCCAACCCCATCACAATGGACAAATGAATTCAATCCTGCCTTTTCTTACTATGCATACTATTGCTATGCAAATTTGTATACACTTAACAAGGTTAATCTAATTCTTTGTGTGAGTAATGTTGCCAATAAAAAGTGTGCCTGACATATTCACATGTAATTTTTCCTCAGCTCCGAGAATCAAAAGGATTACCAACAATTAGGTTTCGGCCTCACTGTGGAGAGGTGGTTTTCTGATCTAGTTTCTCTCATAAGAAGATACCTTATACTTTGTCCACAATGCTTAGCAAAACAAGTCATGCAGGCTGGTGATGTGGACCATTTAGCTGCTGGGTTTCTCCTATGTCATAATATATCACATGGAATAAACTTGCGGAAATCTCCAGTCTTGCAATATCTATACTATCTAGCTCAGGTTTGTTAATCAACTTTATTCTGGCTTACCACCTCACTGATGTTGGGGTGTAATCATTTACGGAAGGAAACTGATTTAACTTTCAGATTGGTCTTGCAATGTCGCCTCTTAGCAACAACTCACTCTTCTTGGACTATCATCGCAACCCATTTCCAATGTTCTTCCAGCGTGGCTTGAATGTTTCCCTCTCAACTGATGATCCTCTACAAATCCATTTGACAAAGGAGCCTCTTGTTGAGGAATATAGTGTAGCAGCAAAGGTTGTAGGGCTTGTCTTCCTTTCTTTCTTACCAGTATGTATGCATCTTATTCTTCTGTTCTTTTTGTCCTAACCAGGTGTGGAAGCTCAGTTCATGTGACCTCTGTGAGATTGCTAGATATTCTGTTTATCAATCTGGATTCTCTCATACTGCAAAGGTTATACTTGAAATTCGAAATGTGGATTTACAGAAAAGCTATTAATGTCTTTATCCATCATCTTATGACTTAATATATTTTGACATGTATTAGTTGCTTCTCTAAATAAATTTCAACAGATCCTATGATTAAGTGAGCAATATAATCTGAAGCGAAACTGGTATAAAAGTTGTTAAAAATGTAACTGTACCTTTCTCTCCACTCATGATATTAGGTAGAACCAAAATAATAGCTTGAGCAGCAGTCAAGCATGCAAAAAACATTTCCTCGTTCATTCTCCTAAATATTGCTACACATTTATCTCGAGTCTTCTATCAGTGCAAAGCTAATAAGAATCATATGGATTGTTTAGTTGCACTGGCTTGGAGATGAATACTTTAAGAGAGGCCCTAAAGGAAATATAATACACAAGACTAATGTGCCAAATATTAGGATTGACTTCAGACACGAGGTGAGATCCACTTCTTTTGCTCATTCTTCATTATGGTGTTTTGGATGAATAAACATACTAATGGGATGTTCTGCAGACATGGAAGGCGGAGATGCAGTACGTCTATTCTGGGAAAGCCATACTTACAGAGGAGATTGAACATTGACTGGATATTTCTGCAGAATTTTAACACGATTTTGGGTATCTCATATCCCTTATAGATACGAGTCAAGTATTAACAACCTTTTGATATTTCTGGAGCGTAGTTTAATCTGCAAGGTTGAAGACTTGGATGATTGGAAGATGCAGTGACCTGCAAATTTTGGTTCTACACATGGCTTATTCTGAATATGCAACTGAATCTTCAGTGTAACGGAACCTTTTTACTGTTGCACAAACATTTAATCTATGTATTTGGTGTCCTAATATTGTTATGTTACTTATCAAGTTTTTATGTTATGTATTATGTGACGTAAATGGAATTGCATTTTCTTATAATTCTGGACTGTGTCAAGGTGTTCGATAACAGGTAATGGTAGAACATTAGGAAGTGGATTTCATGCATTGAAATGGGTTTTAAATCATAATGAAGCAATGGTTTTCATACAAGAAAGGTGAATTAAATTAGTATATGATTTCATTCATGTTCTATTCATTATTATCATTTTTCTTTGGTTTTGTTAAAAAACATGAGTATTTTTACCATAAAAAACATCCAATATTGTGTTTAAATTGCAAGTTTTGCGACGAAGAAGCACAGAACTTTCTCCAAGAAATGAAAATTTCATTTTGACTCTGAATTGTCAAGTGAGCCTACATTATCCTAAATTGATTTTCTTTTAGGAAAGGATTTAAAATAATGACTACTATAAAATATGCTTAATAGTTAGTTTGCCTTACTATTATCATTTATATACTGATCGATATATTTATAGTTAAGTATACAAATATCGCATGCACACACAGATTATTGTGTGAATTAACAATCAAAATGAGTTTTTCTGCATCTTTAGCTAGTGCCGTAAACAATTCGATTTAAGCTGAATACTATCCACTTCGGCTCATTTAGAATATTAGGTGTTTGAGCCCATCTTGAGCTTTTGATATGTTATTTGAGCTCAGTTCGAAATGTAGTTTTCTAGTTCAAGTTCGGCTTGTGAAATACTCGATAAGATTGTTGAGCTCAAACTCGTTTTTTCATATTAATGTTTTACGAGTTCGAGTTCCGGATTCAAACTCATAAAATTTTATTTTAAAACATATAGTTATTTTAGTTTAAGGTTTGACTAAATGCTCAATTGAAGGGGCTTGTGAACAAGTTCAATAAGAGCATGTACAATGAGAGGATACTTGTTTAGGTGACAAATTTTAGCACCCTCCCTTAAATTTGCATACCATTAGAGATCCCTTATTTTAGAACCAAGGTCCTCGCAAGGTCTTGGATTCTTAGCTTTTTACTTTTTCTTTTAATCATTTAATAATTTTTATAATACTTATATATATATATATATATATAATTTTTTTTTACAATTTTTCATTTATTTTGTTTACACTAGCTAGCTTTTGTTTTCATTAAGTAAAAGAGCAGTAAAGTAGGTGACCGTTTATTTTTGTCCTCTTTAATTTGATGCAACTTAAATATTGCAATAAATAATATGAGTGAATGTTTTTGTCCTCCTGAATGGCATACCTTCGTCAAGACTATTCCACCCACAGATGACAAGCGGAGGTTGTTCAAAATGATGCAGTTGCTGGATGAAAAGATGTTGAACGAGCATTTGGTGTCCTTCAAAAATGATGAGCAATTATTAAGGTCCATGCCGACTTTGGTTCCAAGAGCATATAAAAGATATCATCATTGCTTTTATAATTATGCCCAATATGATAGTTGAAGATGAAAAAGAAGGCGTCACCGATTTTACAGATGATGACGATGATGTTGGATCTAGCGATAGAGTGCGTGCAACACAAGGAGCGACTCCGTCATTTCGAGCATATATAGAGAGGTCAACAAATTTACAAGATAAACTAGCCCATAAGAAATTAGAACACGATTTAATTGAGCATATGTGGCAACACTTTGACAACGGTGATGAGTAGTTTTTTTTTTGTTATTGCATTTTCCCTTTAGTTATGTATGTTATTTTCAAGTTTGTATTGATTTTTAATCGTCATAATATTTTATAATTTTTGTCTAATAGGTAACGGAAATAAGTATTGTACGTTAAATAAAATTTTCAAGTTTATTGCAAATCAATATATCCTTTTTTTTTCATTGCTTTCATTTATAATATTTTAAATAATAAAATATTAAATTTATTTTTATAAATTTAATTTAAAAATAAAATTACTATATATAAATAAATTTTAACACAATTAAAACTAATCATAAAACATATAGACATAAAATATATAAATCAAAATAATAAAAGGTATAAAAGAAATTAAGTGGGCTCCATCAAATAATATTAGCGGCCCAAAATTAGTACCCATCATTGTTGATTGTTATAATTTTGAGATCGTTACACATGTGGCAAAAATTGGAACTCCAAAAGGGGTTAAACTATTATGTTTGCTCTAACATACTCTTAAACAAACGAAGTTATACATGTTGTTGAATGACTCGATTTAAACTTGAATTCGACTCGATAAAATTATTTAGTTCGAGCTTGACTCGTTTATTTTCGAGTCGAATTATGAAGGAATTTTCTCCGAATAGATTCTTAAATAGCTGGTGAGTAGGTAAGTGTTTGAAAGAAAGGAAAAGAAAAGGCGTACAAATACTGCATTTTAAATGTGAAATGGAAAAAACAAAACAAGAGTGACACGTACTTAGTGACTGAGTGTCGTTGACATTTGACATCATACAGTCACCATATTTACCCTCGTGAAAGAGGAAATTCGAACTGCTCTCGAGATAAGTAAGCATGCTCCGGAAATGAGATCAGAAGATACGACCGCTGCGGTAGAAAACGTGAAGCGTGGCGCCAATGATGAAGGCTATGTTGTTTCAGCCATTTCTGATCTGCTTAATTTGGTGTATTTCGGGAGCATTTTTGATGTGAGGACATTATCGGCGGCGCATGAAAACATGCTGACGAGGACTCATGAGAGGAATTGTTGCCTCACCTATGATTACGTGACGGATGATGAAGCAGCCGGCAATCCCTTGCAAGAGTGGGATCTGGATTTGATCGCTCTGATGAGGGGTCTGCTTATCTCGAGGCCGGTTCATTCTTGCTTGTCTCATAAGGAGTCGTTGCAAATGTGCGTGGAGCGTGCAAAGCTTTGGCTTGCCAACTCAGACCAGCCAATTGAGCCTAATTCCAGTATCACTTGTATGTAAAATCTTGGTATTGCTCTCTAAATTGACAAGTTTCAGTTGTTTATGCCAAATTTGGTGAAAATCATTGTTTTGAAAAGTTAATTGCTTTTTTAGGGGAGTAGTGAGTTTTTCACTCAGTAGAGTTTAATAGAGTACTTTTTTACTACTTGATCTGTTGTGTGATATGTTTTTTTGAGATGTTAAATACATCCACTTAGGAGAAGTTAATCTTTAGATAGTAAATTTTGATATTTTCTCTGAGGTTATTTGGTCAAATTTTATTATTTATTGACTATTTTTTTGGAGAGTATTTATTGACTATTATTGATCAGGGAAGTTCGTTGCTTTTTGTTGAAGGTTAATGGTCTCGTGAATTAACTTAGAAACTAAATGACTTCCCCTACTTTTTAGTCTATTGTTTTATCACCACCTTATAGTCATAATCTGAAGCTTATTAAGAAGTTCAATATGATAGGTGTAGACTAAAATCTTCAATAGCAAATTTAGTGTCATGGATGCCTTTTACAGTTACACTTGTAATTGTAATTTACTCGAAATTGGTTACTTATGCTTTTCTGAGGCTGCCTCTTGATTGAGTATATCTTAAAACTTCTAATGTTATCTTGAAATTATAAAAACAAAATTGACCTTTCGCTTTTCCTCTTTATCTCTCTATTCTTTGGGAACTTTTCTAGATGCTGGCTTGAGACGGAAGCTGAACAAGATTATGGCTTCTGACTACTTCACAACGTCCCCGGAGATAAAGGCTCCTGATGAAGTGGCTGCAGCTGTTGGAAATTATGCTTTTTATCAGGCTCCACTGCATGATTCTGTGATTCTTCAAGTTGGTTTATCTGTATCTGTGAAAGGCTCAGCGTCAGAGTTTGAGCAAGAGGTAGAATCATACTTTTATGGATCAAAAAAGTACAACAAACTTCCTTTCATGTTCATTCATTAGGTCATATAACCCTTTGGCTTCTTATCACGGATAAGGTTGCAATTCATTTGGCCAATAGTATATGTAGAGACCTGTCTAAATAGATGGAGAACCTTTCGATGCTATATCCTGCGGGCATGTTGTTGGATCTTTACATAGAGGATACTATAATCATACTTCCCTTTCATGTTCATTCATTAGGTCATACAACGAGGAAGATGGTTCTAGCTTGCTCTCAACTCTCCTGCCAACTGCACTCTCGGAAATTAAAGTTTGTTCGGTTTGAAGCCCTAATTGGCGGTGTTTTGGAGCTGAATCGTGTTTTCAGTTTTCAATCTCTGTTTCATCATCTTTTGGTTGGACATTTTCATGCCTTTGTTTGACTCATAAGACTCTATCAGAACAAATATGGAAGCCTTCTACCAAACTTCGTTAGGTAGACTTCAATGCCTCAATTATCTCATATGATGCATTTCTAGATCATGGTAGAGAACCTATGTTTTCTACTGAAGATAGTAACAACTGTCTTTGGGAGTTTACCCGTTCTCTAAGCCATTCCTGCATGACCATAATTTGAGAAACTTTGGAACATGGCAAAAAACCAGTACCTATTTTGGCTCCGGCCACAACCTAAATTTTAGAACCAATTTCTTTTGTAAAATCTAAAATTGACAGGGTTCTAGGTCCTTACATTTATACATGTGCAGCATCGATAGAAAAGTAGTTAATATATTACTATATTATAGTGATGATATACAATTACACTGAATGGGACAAGTAACCCTGATGTTTCTGTGCAAACACAACCATAAGACTTGAGTAACTAAATACGGGCTGAAGGCTTCAGGATCCAGAGGAAGAGAACTGAAACATTGTTAATCATGTAGGAGTGTAGCGTAAAAACTGATACTAGCGTATAATGAAAGCCATATGCATATTCATATATCCAACGTGTACAATGTGGACATATGTTTAGATTGTGAGTCTTAGTAATCGTCCTGAGTTTTGCTTGAAAATGCTCAGTGATGGCAATCTGTCTAAAAACTGGAACTGACTGCAACGAATTCAGACACACAAAAGACCAAGTTAAGTCCCACTCCGCATTCATAGTATTGAGCTGTAGTTGTTCCATGGGGCTATTGAAGATTTTGAAGCTAGATTTACATCGTTGGAGTGAGGAATAATTTGATCATAATTCTATGTTGCTGAAGGGTATAAATGATGAGGGTTGTTTATGTGCATATCTTTTTCCTACGTTCAAAACATTGTTAGGAGTTAGAGATTGTTTAAGCCAAAAATTAAGATAGTTACGCGTATCATGGTAGGTTTTTGAAGGTCTAAATTTGGCTGCTTTTGACATCCCATATGATATTTTGAATGAAACCACATTTCCCTTTTATGTAGTAGTTACCATATGGGCTGTATTGCTGAAGTGGCTTTCAAAAGTCCTGTTACGTAACTGTAATCTGTGCATTATAATGTTCTTGTGCCTTTCGACAGTTATCTTACTATAACCATGGACTTTTCTTTGACCAACGTAATTTTTGGAGTTTCCAAATGGGTATGCTACTTATATCACCATAAACTCCAATGCCACTGTGGTACATAGAGTTCATATGAACTGCTGATTTAATATAAATATAACAGTCAAGATTTTAAGATGAGTTAAATATGTGGCATTCAATATCAAAGAGCATTTATTCACCTCAACCTTTTAGCTATGTTTCCTATTGAAGAAAAGCACATAAGTTCATTTCTATGTATTGCTGAAGTTCCAAAAGTAATTAGTGTCCATGCTCCTTTATATAGTTTGCACCTAGAAGTTTCTTTGGTCTTTGGTGGCACCTAAAATTTTTGATGTTCGTATTCTTTTTATCATCTTGCTTGACAGATCCATGCGGTGAGCTCATCTTGTTCATTTGACGTGGCATCTTTATTGAACATGTGCCTTGTTGATCAACTTGTATAATCATATATAACTTGCGATTGGTAGAAAAATACAATTTCTTCTACAAGAGTATTAGATAGAACGGACCGGATAGTGACAAAAAGTTAGGCGTAGCTTGACTTCCTTTTTTAATATTGTCCAGATGTCAAATGTTGATCCTTTAATCTGCTGCCCCTATAGGGTAATGTATGTTTAAGGCATGACAATTGTTGTATGCCGTGGGAAAGGATTTGTATTTATATTGGAAGATATTGTCTTGTTCCAAGTTGGGATGCTATTATTGTTGTAACTTGTTTCATCTTATCATTCACTTTTTCATGAGATATTGCCTCATTGAAATTGATGAACTATAGTGCTGGGTTGTCTTTGCTTAGGTGGCTTCTTCTTCAATTATCTATTACTTTGATATATACTTAGTCAAAAGTTCTGATTCTCTGGGTACCTCTTAGGAATCATTTAACCAATCCTATTTTGTACCGTGTTTAATTCAATTTTATTTTATTCTCCTACTTTCCAACTAAATACTAGTTTAAGTTAGATGTACATGCTGGTAGCCTAGTGGTCTTCCTCGACCGTGTAAGAGTTAGAGATGCGGAATCTATGTCTATTCCCTTCTCCCAACTTTAACAAAAAATCTACCATGTTATATGCTATTTATTTATTATGATATCAGTGCAGATTATGTTAAATGAATTTTGTAGTTCGTTGGTAGCCTAAAGCTGGATGTGTATTGTTTCTCCAATAAATAGTTTTATCCATCTGTAGATGATTTCACCCGTTCGCAATCTACTATACAATCGAAATCTCTCTATCTATGCCTTGCAATATCTTCCTTCATTTTTATAATTGTGGAGCCTTTGATCTTGCAGGAGGAAGCCACAGAATTATAATGGCAATGACATAAACAGCCTTAGCAGAGAAGTTTTACCAGGTTCTGTTCATCTTTATATTAGTAGTAAACTAAGTTTATGACCGGGTTTATCGAATGCGCGTTTTGTTATATTATTTATAAAAACAAGAATATCTGTTCAATTTGGCTTCAGGGAGTATCAGAAGTGGAGAGCTCGTTAGAACAGTATAACCAAAGAGATCCGTATCAAAACTATAGAAGTAGATGGGGCGAACAGAGGCTATATGAACTAAAGCTGTCAAAACTATAGTAACCCAAGGAACAAATACAGAAGCAGAGCTGGGTAAAGGCAAGTAGCATCGTGTTATTGAGGGTGCTGATCACTAGCATGTTTGTTAGAAGGTCTGAATTCTTCTTGTGGAATCGAGTATCGCATTGTGGTTTTCGTATACTATGATTAGTCTTCTCTCTCTCTCTCTCATCTTGTTGTTCAAAGAAACAGAAATAAATGACATATTTCGATGAAGTAGTCATTCAGTTTTCTTAGAATTGTACAAGTTCAAAGCTGCTTCATCGGGTAACTTTAAAATTTAAAATTTAAAATTAGTGGGAATGGTGTGGAGACTTAAATGACTGCTGCGTATTTGAGATTTTATAGGGTTTTTTAGCAGTAACACAACCCCTTTTAGTATTATTAAATTTTAAATTGTAAAAGAGATTGTGTTAAAGTTGTTGATATTTATACGATATTAACTTACCTTATTCATTATTGATGCAAATAAAATGTACTTTTGACAATAAATATGGGGTAAATATTTAGAAAATTCATAATAGTTTAGATATATTTTGTGAGCCTTGAATTTGGGTTCATTAAGCAGCTGAAATGAGAATATACTCGAATCGAGTCGCCTAAACTTTTTAATTTACAGTTTATTGATTCAGTATGACATCATGATGATATATAACTTATTTAGAAAGGTTGATTCCATACTAGTTATCTACAGCTATAAGTTGAGGACATTTGACTGTCGACAACACAAGTACACAACATCATGATGAGTGAGAGCCTTACCTGTATTCTTCAACAGTTTTCTATTAAAAGTGCAATTTACATTAATCTGGCTATTAAGAGAAGCAAAAGAATTAGGACGGTCATTAGTGACGAATTAAAAAGGGTTTTTATCAAAATCAACAGCAAATGTAGTAGTTAAATATTAAGTGGGGGACAGCCTTTGACCTCTAGTGAGCCATCCCTTTTTTTGATTATGAAAATTCAAATAGAATATTAACTAAGAGCAAGTGCTATAAAATATGTCAAATGCAATATGTATGATTTATATTAGGAATTTCAGAGATAGATAAATAAGCATATTTTAGTTCGCCTTCCCTAACTGAATAGAGGAGTTAAGTTAGCTTCACTTGTTTAATTATGGATTCAGTAATTAGTTCTAAAATTATTGTGTTCTATATTTTTCTACTCTCTCTCTCTCTCTATATATATATAGCACCAAATCATACTTGCATCAGCGCTCGCCATAACTCGGTCCCAGCATGAACATATTCTGCAATAAGTGAAGAAACAAGAAACAATTGCTGCATGAATCTCACTGTAAATAGAGAACATCTCCACCAAGCATTCCCTCAATCCATAACATGATTATTTTCTTTGACATTTAAGAAATCCTTTTTAAAATGGGATGCAATGTTTCAACAGTTTATGAGGAGCACAAGTTGCCTAAAAAAAGCAGACTTCAAAACTGGTACTTCTGCATTAATTTGTACTTGCAAATTCTTCAATATCTTGATGTTTTTTTGTTTAGTTTTGACAAGTTTGAGTTAGGTTTCTTGAAGATTGTGGTGTACTTCACTGCCTCTTGGTGCGGCCCATGCAAGCAGATTATACCAACAATCAACAAGTTTGCTGAGAAATACAAGGAGGTGGATTTCATTAAGTTATGATGTTGTTAGATGCACATGGCATACGAGCCCCCACTTTCTCTCTTTCTTTCCAATCAAATTACCTTAAAATGTTTGTAATGATTATTGGTAATGAACAACGTGATCAGGATGTGGCTGAGGAATATGGAGTCAGGCAATGCCTACTTTCATACTGATGAAGAAAGGAAAAGAAGTTGACAAGGTTGTGGGAGCCAAGAAAGATGATCTTCAAAACAAGATTGAGAAACATAGACTCTGATACAATATGAACGAGCATCAACATAAGACACCATAAATTTTATGCTGCAATAATATTGTTCCAGAATCATAAAGTACATTACGCGGTAATTTTTCCGAATTTTTTGTTACTGCAATAAGATATGAAGATCTTGAACCAAGTTGGGGTTTTCGCAGGTTAGAGTAAAATTGAATAAACGTGAACATTCATGGAAAATTTGGCAAAACATGTGTGTTCTAGTGTAATTATCCGAAAGATATAAATATAATATAACTACGAAGAAATGCCTTTCCCATATAAGAGGCGTTATTATATAATAATAATATATCACAGAGTTGAGATTTCAGACTGCACACAGTTTTGACAGCAGAGGGAGCTGCTGCTATCATACTGGTAAATGCTTCTCAAAATCGAAAGTAAAAAAACTGAAGTGGATATTTATCCTACTATGCACAGTAGATAATCTAGTCTCAATAGGTTAAGTATATACACTTAATTGCACTAGACTTACTACCTTGTGCCCAAAACCCTTCTCAAATCTGATTTTTGCTCTGAAGTGAGCCTTGAAGGGAACTTGATATCAAATTTGATCCTCAACTTCCCATTCTTGCTAGGCTCTTTTGATATCGGCATTCCTTCGTTTTCAATCACCATTTCTTGTCCTGGTTTGATTATATCCAATATCTTAATGGGCAGATCCCTTCCATCCAAGGTTATAACGTTGAGAATCTTTCCCGTGAGAGCATCTAATAAGGAGATCTTGTGATTGATGACAAGATCGTTTCCATCCCTCTTGAAAATGGAATGTGGCTTCTCATCGATGACAAAGATGAGGTCACCAGGGCTGGCCCCACTTTCGTGGTTCCCTTTCTCTGGAAAAGTGATCTTTGTACCCTTCTTCCAACCGGGCTTGATGTTTATAGCCAACACCTCTTCAACAGTCACAGGCTTACTGTAATAATGAAATGAAATTGCATAATATAATCATTACTGTATGAAAAGGACATCACATGATAATCAAGGAACCCATCCCCAACCCAACAAGTGGGATGCTAGAGCATGAACATAGGGAAGGGAGTATGACGGTACTGGCATGAATGTCGTGTTCTTACCATCCAACTTGAAAGAAGAACAAGCCAAGACAAAAGATAAATATATTAGTTTAAGGCACATGAATATATTAGTTTAAGCCAATGAATATATTAGTTTAAGGCACATGAATATATTTGTCTAAACAGGTCCGTTGGGAAACATAGGCAAAACATATTGAAAAGCAAGGTTGCAAAACCTGCATCTATACTGCCAACAAAAGCTGATTACACCTTCAAAGCACTATAGAAAGTTCTACATATTGAATGGTGTAAATTTTCCACCACAGAATTGCATACTAGTAACATCTTGTTTCTAGCCATTGCCACGAGTCATAGTTTCAAGGGGGGAACTACTCGTGCAAAACTAAAATAAATTTCTGAAGTAATCACTTTTTCTTAAAAGTTCTTAGTTGCAATGTTGTATACTTGCACGCTTCTGAAAACTACCAAGATATGCTATATAGAAACTTCTCTCAAGTTTTAGCCAATAACTCACGGACAACCACCAAAACTGATTCTCTAAAAGCAAATAAACAGCATATGGTAAGAATCAACAAAAAAGACCCCATTTTAACTTAAGACACCCAACATCGGTGTTTTATTAGAAACAGTTTCTGACTTCATTTCTATTAAGCCAAGGAATGAAAAGAATCAAGCAATGCAGAAGCAGTCAAATTTTCAGCAGCCTCATAAGAAAACAGAAAAATTACAGAGCCTTCACTTGCCATGGCATCTTAAAAAAGCAAACATAGAAGTAAAAAAAAAACTGCCCTGTAATCTTTTTCGAAGTTACTATCAACACAGATAAGAATGAGAACTCTTCAGAGACGAGACGAATTCAGATAAACATTCAATTCATGTGACGATTATGCAAACAAATGAAATTCAACTTGATCAATTTATAATTCTGGAAGTCGCGAATGTACCTACCCAGACTCATCAAGCACGATTCTCGATATTTGCATCTTCCTTTTGGAGCCCTTATACAGCTCCTCCAAGCTACACGGCAGCTTAGTCTCCATTGGCGCCGCCTTCTTCAACCTACCTTCGCCGTTATCTCCAGTGCTCTTCTGTTTCTCACCATCAAATCCCCAAAAGAACTCCTCAAAAATATCCTCAGGATCCCGAGGACTGAACTTAAACCCCCGACCCCCTCCGACGTCCCTCTCTCTCCAGCTCCGTGGCGGAGGATAACCACCGGATTTCAGCCCTTCCTCGCCGTACACATCATAGATCTGCCGCTTCTGCGGATCGCTCAGCACATCGTAAGCCTCGCTAATCTGCTTGAATTTGGCCTCGGCTTCCTTAGTGTTCACCGCATTCTTATCCGGATGCCATTTCATGGCCAATTTCTTGTAAGACTTCTTCACGTCCTCCTCGGTTGAATTTCTCGGAACTTTCAAAATATTGTAATAATCGACCCCCATTTTTGACAGAAATAACGAGAAAAGTTTCGGCTTTTACCCCTTCCTTCCTTTTCTGGAATAAACCTTTAGTAAATCGAAAAGTAGCGGCGGAAGTGAATGCGCGGAGTATATAAGCAGTGGAAACGGATTTCTATAGGGTTTGAGAGAGAGTTCCGATGAGTAAGGGCGGTGGTCGTCAACGTTGGGGGAGTCCGGATGCGCAGGCTAGCGGAATGGCGGGTGATCCGCTAAGGTACGCGGAAGTAGCGATATTGTTAAGGGTGGTGACAGCCGCCGTTACCACACTCACATCACACACTTGATAAAAAAATCCATCTTATGTACTTGAGGTAGCGTTATGTTCTAGGTCCTGTTTGGGAATGTTTTTTCAATTTCATTTTTTGCACCACTAAATAATTTAATCCATCTCTTCTAATTAGAATAATATAAAAAATTTTAAAACGATTATTAATTAGAACTTATAAAATAGTATAAAATTGATAAATCTAATAATAGAATCCACAATTTTTAAAAAATATAATTTTTACTAAGCTCGATAGACGTATAACTAATTAAAATTACTAGAATTTTTATTTTCTTGACAAAAACAATAAACGTGTCAGTTTATTTCCTTTTCTTTTCTTAAAATTTGTGCGAGTAGAAGGGTGTGGAGGAATTGGAGAGTGCAAACTAATTAAGGAATAATTGAAGTGCAAGGTTTGTGATTTATTTAATTAAATAGATATAATGAAAAAAATAGTTTGATAAATTAGATTAGATAATCAGATAACATACACTTATCATTGCTTTCAAAATCAGATTAACGCCAGATTACTTGTAATAAAAACTAGGAATAAATCGAGGTTGAACTATCAATTTCTAAAACCAAACTTATTGGACACGTGTCATTCAGTTAGTGGCGGTGAAAGACACGTAACTGATAAGAACAAGTGAACGTGCAGTCGCGTAGCGAGCGTCGGTGGATGGCAGTTTGAACGGTCAATACGATGCCGTATCAATCGCCAAACTATGTTATCTTTGTCGCGTTTGATGCGTGTGGTTAATTCTGTGGGCCTTGGACCTCTATATGATTGGATAAAATCGGGCCCATTTTTGAAGTTATTAAATGGGCTTACATTGTGGGCCTGGGCTACAGTCCCATATTGGAGTAATAATGATGTGAGGGGGCCGTGGAAATTTGGAACCTTTAAGAGAGATGAAGAGAAACATCCTCTATCCTTGAACCCAAAACAAAATGATGTGATGATTTCTTGTCCGATCCCATTCCAATTTAATGATATTTTCCAAGTATGGTCATAATTTGTATTGTCATCGTCTCGTGATATATAACATGTCCCAACAGCTACTGACAATCACGATCTTTCTTGCGATTTGCAAACACAACAAAATCATCACGACTCTATTATTGTGGTTGTTACCTTGTGTTTACTTGTAGGCACGTTAGTAAGTACTGTATGGGGGGGAGGCCATGTATATGACACAACTGAATACAACTAGTTCAATAGTTCTCGACTTGATAAGCTCAACTGTCTTGAATATTTATTTAGCTTGAGTCTTGACTCTTGAGAGTAGTAATTTATATTTTTCAACAAATAGAGGAGGCATTACAGGCAAGACTTGTATTGTCCAATTTAGTTAGAACTTGCCCCTTGATGATTTGGGCTTTTTGTCAATTTTGGCCCAAATAATTATGGGCCTACGGTAGTTAAAAGTATTTGAATTATGAACTAATTCGTGATGGCTGCGGGTCAAATCTGAGCGGATATTATCCGTTCAATCCAGAGCCGTATCCGATCGAAATTTAATTTGAGATGAAAAATTAGTATCCGGTCGAATTCAGATTCGAATCCGGAAATTTGATCAGATCCGAGATCTAATTCAGATTACATAATATCCGCCCGTATCCGAAATTTTCCATATTTTATCGGATATTATCCGCATAACAAATTCGAATATCCGAATTTTTTAAATATATTTATTTATATATATATATATATGTATAACAATTCGATTTTAATTTACTTGCTAAATGTTATTTTAAAACTTATTTTATTAAATTATGGGTGTGTGGAAAGTTTAATTTCTCGAGTTTTAATATAATCTAGATGCACCCTTAGATATATTATTAATTTATTATATTAATAATTTAATAATTAAATTATAAGTTATATATTTAGCATAAAAAGTAGTAATATAATAATAATAATAATCATGATCTACTTAAATATTTAAAAATATATAAATTTATTTATAATATAATTATTTATCTATTTTGAAATAGGTTGTTGTAATAATGGGTGTATATTTTTTTAATAGATACAATTCTTATAATTTGTATTAGTTCTTCTATGAAAAATATTGTGTCAACGATTTTTCTATGACATATATTATCCGATTATCTTTATTCGAATCCGACTCGAATCCGTATAATATCCGTCCCGTGTTCGTATTCCAAATATTTGGAATTCGTATCCGAATCCGACTTTTCGGTATCCGACTCCAAATTCGAAAAAAGAATACGAGTTAGTATTACCCAACAAGCACTATCCGTTCTCCGTTTTCATCCCTGACCATGCTATTGCTTTTAGCCACCACACCACCACCCGCCACATACTAACTCAATCCACCGCCGGTCCTCTCCGTCACCTTCCTCCGAAGATCTCAGCCACCACCAGTGTTCGGAAAATGTCTATCTTTACACCAGAATGCTGCACTTTTCATCCTTACAAGAACTTATCTACACAATGAAACTTGGCCAACACATTTCAAACACCAAAAGTTTCGTCTAACACTATAATCAGAACTCACGCTCACAGAAACGACCATAGAGAAAAGGAGCCTTTACTGTTTTTCAGGAGCTTCTAGAACAAGAGAATTTGCTCCCAGATAAACACACGTTCCCGTTTGTGCTCAAAGCTCTTGCCTATTCATTCGACTTTATCGAGGGGAAACAAACTCAAGCCCAAATTCTGAAACGTTGATTCGGTTCAGAAATGTACAAGAACAGATTGATTAATTTTTAGTGCATCACGTGTTCGACAAAATAACTGTAAGAAGTTTGGTGTCATGGAATGATTGAATGCGATTCTTCCGTCCACGAAAATTATAGTCTTATTATCCGTTTGAAGTGTACAAGATTGAGCAAGTTCCTCAGCACAACTACGGCTGCCTAATCGACCTTCTTGCACAAAAGGGATGAACCGCTAGATATCGTGTGGAAAGCCTGACGACGTGATCTGGAGAAACCTTCTCAATGCTAGCTGCAAGCCATGTGAAGGAATTGATATGAGCCAATAAATGGCGATGTGCTTGAAGGAAGACAGTGGGGGCGATAGCAGTGGAGCATACGTTCTTCTTTCAAGGGTGTTTGCTTCTGCAAATCAGTGGGATGAGGTGGGGGTTGATCAGGAAATTGATTGTGGATAAGGGCGTTGATTAAGAGCCTTGTTGCAGCTCAGTGGAGATGGATGGCGTTGATCATGAGTTTTTTGCAGGAGACGCAACTCATCCACGGAGGTGAGTCCGGTTGAAGAGAGAGTGAGGATGGAAGGGTATGTTGGCGACTTCTCAAAAGCAGCGAGGTGGGAAGGGGAAGTCTCTCAGACATGCATAGTGAATCGGAGAAGCCAGAAACAAGACATGCCCCCATGTCCATCATCTTGGTTGTTCTTAAGAAAAAGCCAAAGGCGAGGGATCTAGGGCGGCATCCTCCTATAAAAAATAGTAAGCAGTAATGAACGAGCGAGTCATCGGTCCGGGGCCGCATGCGGGGAGACCCGCACATACGGTTTTTAGTTAGCCTGGGCGAAGATGGGGATAAAGAGTAAGGATTGAAGCCCCCTTAGCTCTGGGGCCAAAAGGGGCTTCCTCTATTACTAGAAAAAGGTGAGTTCATTCTCCGTTTTCGTTTTCGGCCTGGAAGAGAGGGTACATGTCAAGTATCGGCTTGGGATCATGTCTTCTTAGGACTATTCTGGATGTACAATTCTAAGCACAAGGACCTTGCGCATCGCTTGGATGAGCAACCCGTTAAACCCAAACTGGAAATCGAAAAAAGCGCGAGACAACTCTCTCTAAGAAACTTGGCAAAATAGCCCGTAGACGAGGCCCATGATTGCTTTGGCTCTGCTCAACTCAGAAGCCTGGGGCTGCTGCTGCTTCTCCTATGCGCATATTCAAGAATCTGCGCGTGCATTTGTAAGGACTCCGCATGTTTTGAGTTGTATTATTACCATTTACATCTACTTAGTTATCTACTGTATCATAGTCATGGGCCCTTCTACTCAGAGAAAGTGCTTTATTCACCAATCATAGTGCTAAAATATATAAAAAAACAACCAAAAATTCTCTGGTTCAGAAACCATAATAGAATGAATGATTCGCTACAAAATCATATGCCAAAAGAGACCAAAGGAACAAAGAATGAGAAGCTGCTAAACAATCACTTGACATACATATGCGTGTGTGTATATATATTATAATGCTTTTTGGATCTGAGTATTCTTTGGGAGTAAATTCACTGAAGAAACGTGAGTCGTTGAGCAAGCATCAGGAAGTGGGTGAGGCAGGATGTACAAAACAATGCAGCTAAGCGGAATCGGTGCCTTGAACGAATTTGTTGAGAACATCACATCTGATTTGAAGTAATATGTCAGAAAGGCGAAAATGGTAAGCTACTTATTAACATATTCAAATACTAGAATTATAATACAACTTAGGTTGGAGTGAATTAGTACCTTATGGTAAAGGTGGAACCACAACTACGTGCATAGTGGCGTTATTGGGAGGAAGCTGCAGACGAAGGGGGAAGAGCTTCCCGTTTAAAGGACTTGTTGCGCACACACTAATATGGGCAAGTCCTAGCTCTTCCTCTAGCCTCTGTGTTAATTCATCCACTCCATTGCCCTTGAATGTGATGCTCATCTCTTCAAAGCCTTCGTCGACTTTCCCATTATGATCAGCAATGTGGAAGTAAATTAGCCTTCCTTCATTACCCTTTGGAGGTGAGCTCAAGCGAGTATCGTGAGACTGCACAAAATTATACAGTGAGTAGCCATATATATCTACGCATCTTCAATCACTACAGGAAGTACTTGTGCCAATAATGGTCTGAATGCATAAATTAGTTACTTAGAGAGGCTAAGTTCAGCTTTCTTCAAGTTTCTTGCAATCAATAATATTCTAATAGCGGAGTACGAAGATACCTTATTTTCCTCGTACATTGCTAATTTGCAATCACTTCAGATTAGAAATTAGAAAACACTTGTCCAAGTTTTGCTTTTGAAACAAGTCATAATTCTACTCTCATGCAAATTCCAAAAGCCTTGATTCGAATATTCAATTACTTTCTCATGCAAATCCAAACAAAAATCTCCGAATATTCGGATCAAATTTGAAATTATACACAAATAAAATAATAAAAAAATTTATGAATAGAATTATTAATTAATTAATTACCTGCTGTCTGGAAAAGGAAAAGCTGTTGGGCTTGGAGGAAGAATAGCTGGCAGCCGGAGCCACCAACTCCGGAGCAAAAGATTCCTTCTCCTCCTCCTCCTCCTCCACCACAGGCGGTTTCCCCGCCGGCGACTTCACCAAAATTTCCACCAGATGCACCTCCCAGATAACCCACTCCTTCGTGGCCGTACGGTGCGGAATGTCATGGGTGACGGAGTTCCGCCACGGAGGCAAGCCGCCGTTGGCCCGCATGAAGTGACCGTACCTGGTCTTGAGTTTGACGGCGGCGGCCTTCTCCCTCACGGGCTCCCACTCGATGGAGCTGTCGAGGCGCTGTGGGCGCGTCTGCAGCACCTTCCGGCCGGTCATGCCCAGGAGAAACGGCTGGTTAGACGCCGTTAAGTATTTCCCGTAGCAGCTCTTGAGGCGGATGATGTCGTCGGAGTTTTCGACGAACTCGACGGTCCACTTAGAGGCTTTGGAGGAACCGTCGCGGCCTTGGAAGACGGATTCCTCGTCTTCGTCGGCGGTAAGGTACTTGTCGTGGCAGCTCTTCAGGCGCACGATCTTGGCGTTTAGGAATTGCTCCATGGCTATGTCTGGTGTTGAGATCAAATTAAGATGTAGAGTTACAAGTGATGAATTAACGGTTTGGAATTTTGATGGGTTTTTATTATGGGTTGCTTGTAACGTAACGGTGGCAATGAAATGAAATTGGATTGAAACAATCTGGGTCCTTCCTAATCCTACTTGATTAAGAAAGAGAAACAGAGAGAGAGAGAAATAGATGTGTATATAAGTGTGAACGCGGTATTGAGGTTGAAAGTTTTGACATTTCCACGTGTTCATAACGAGTTTGTGACTAAGATGGCCACCAGATTGGACTTATTCATTTTGTAGGCAACTCAGGTGGTTGTCCAATTCAATACTATGGATTATTAAATATAAAGTTGAAAAGATATTTCACTCCTTGTTGGTTATCATTTTCTATTACATAGGAGCACCATTCATGGAAGCTTTGGACTTGTGCACTAAGAAGCATTTCAATTTAATTTTGAAGGTTCTGATCATATAATTTAATTTATTATTTGATGAGTGTTTCTTGAGATCCAAACTCGTCACGTGTGTGAGAAAAAACGTGCAAGCACTCTCTGAAAGACCTTCACATGTTTGCTCTAAATATCAAGACATGTTAGGCTATGACACGGGTTGGTATTTCATCCAAACATCACTGCCCAATTAAGAATCTTACACCTTCATTTATAAGTATAACTAACGTTAGTTCCCAGTTTAGATCAAGGATGAAAGACCTAATCTTAACGTATATGAGAGTACGTGGACTTACTTTTTTAATATTAGGACCCAATTCAAGAAAACTAAAAATATAGTCTCTTGATGTTGAAACACAGTGGTAAAAATACCCATTAAATAATAGTACAGAAACCGGATGTTTTATTCTAAGTTTTTCAAATATAAAATATAGTACTCCTAGTACCCTAGTCCGTATTAGATAAAACTTGCAATAAATAAGTATAACTATTTTGCCAAATCGAGTGGTTAGAGTTACACTTAAAATGTCACCTGGGCTTGGGCTAGGGCTCATTGCCTAAATATTAACACTGCTTTTTGTTCTTCCCTTTCCAATTTTTCTAGTTTATCAATCATCGATGGGATTGGCCGATTAGGGATGAATGGGTTGAATATAGGCCAGATCTGGTTTGATTTGGAATCCAAATTCATGATCTCAAAAATTGAGATCCGATCCATGAGATTTGTTAGATTTAAGATTTAGTGCAGATATAGGCCAGCAATGTAAAGTATTTGACTGGGTAAAAATTAAAGGACTCTAAATAAGGTTCATATCCAAATATAAAATGCAAACGAATAAATGTAATTATAAATTTCATTAATTTTTATTTTGAGAAGGTAAGATGGGAAAATTTTGATCAGACATTCATATGACAAATTCTGTACATCCCAGACATTCATAAACCAATTCCTGTAATAATTATTTGGTATACTGCATAAATTATTAGCAATAAGAAACATGGTCTCAGGTATTGGTTCTTGAAGCAATTTCAAGCCACACAAATACATGGCATGTCGATTTATTGTGACCTCTCTCTATATTACACTACATAGATCACATCGATCTTATTCTAACCTCTCTCTCTATATTACATTACACAGTTCGCATCGTTCTTATTACATTACACACATGATGTTCTATGTAAGTTATAGTTAAGTGAAGTATGCAGACTCTAATTGTTTTGCTTTCTCACCATAGCTCGCTGCTTCCGCCCTTCCTAATATAGAACATGCTTTCTCCTATTTTGCAAGATATAAAAATAGTGAATAGTATCAAAACAACAATCTTACATAAAACTAACTGAAACTTCATAGTAGACACGTACCAGGAGAGACCAGAGAAATTGTGCACCTTCCCGTTTCTTCAACTGTTTTTCAATAGCTTCCATAGCTATAATGGCAAAAGCTATTGTTATTATAAAAAACCAGATACTGCTGTCATCACTAAAGAGTACAGAATATACCTGCATATGCTTCTCCAGTTTCTAGCAGCAAGGTGATATGCATTTCAGTGAAAACATCGAGTTGTTCGTCTGATGCCCCAATAATCTAATAAAAATAGCAGCTCTTACATTGATCTACTTGGTATAAATTAAAGTAGACAAAAGATTTAGGTATTTTTCGCAGTACCTTGTAGTTAACGGCATCAAAGTTTTTCCCAAGAAGCTCCAAAGCCTCCTTATTATCACCCTTTCCGTAATTATAGAGAGCTTCTGCAAGCTAGACGCATGAAAAAATGTTATCAAGAGTTTAATGGTGTGCACAGGGTTTTAAGTATTATTATTCTATTAGTCACTTGAGTTTTAAGTAGTTCTAGATATATATGCCTCTATGAGTGTGTGTCTGTGAACTTAAGCTAACAAAATCATCTTCTACTGAGGGTAGTAGATTATCATCTGTGCTTCATACACCACATTCCCGATCCGACTTCATTTATACCTAAACACTAGTAATCATAACTATGTAAAGTTGAAAAGATGATTATCTCGTGATAAGTGAAGTGATGAATTATTACTAACAGAATAAAGTTTCGTTCAAAAATAAATATGAAGAAAAAAATATGAAAAGTTTAAGAAACATATTGAAAAGGTAGGTAGGTAGGTAGAAGTTGTTGACAACCTAGAAGTGATTTTATTTAGAGAAAATGTGACCTTAGAATTTCTAATATAGGCTACAGGTATATCACACACACATAAAAGTTAACGAACTTCTCAGACTAAAACACGGGAAGATATTATAGAGGATATGCATAGGGAAAATGATGTTTTGCAAAAGTCAATGAAAGAAACGAACAGCAAGTCCTCTATGCATTTGTTGTTGTTTCTTTTTGCTCATCATTGAAACCCTGCAAAGAGAAAATGGGAATTGAATACATCAAACCAAGAACTATCAATCGAGGGGAGGAGGTCGCAAAGTCTCTGCACCTGGATTTCAATCCCTTGAGTAAATCTTCTGCTTCATTGTGCCTTCCGGTGTAAGATAAGGCCCACAATATCAAAATGTCAAGGTGCCATTCTAGGAACCAAAAGGCCTGAGATACACAGTTTCAGTATGATTGCCAAAACGAATTGAACAGGATGAAGCAAACTTTCTATTACTTATTTTGTTAAACAGTTATTAAGCAACAGTCAGAAGTAATAGATTTAGTAATTAATGCATGCCACTTCATGCATTGCAATGTAAAACTTGGTACGTCAATTTCCAGAACTGAACTCAACTTTGACAGATTTCAATAACAATAAATATTTTATTTTTCTCTGAAACAAAAAGGGTAATGCAAATTGGAGACTCACTTGATCTGTCACACGATTAGCTAAATCATTAACACGGTCCTTCAAGATATCATGAGCGCCTCGTATATGCAAACGCAATAACAAACCAACGGCATTTAAATATACCTGTATGCATAAGATGAAATTAGATAAGGAGATATGGCAGTATGAAGGAAATAAGTGTTTTAGTAGGAAAATATATTGTGGTAGACCTCGGCTGCTATGGCATCGCTTCTTTCCAATTCTTTCCAAATGCACTCATCATAAATATCTTGAATTTTTTTCATAGGAGCATGGCCTTCCACGTAACATAACGCAACATGCCACCAATTGTGTGTAATCCTAATAAAATATCATTCTTTAGCTAGATAAAACATAAAAAGGATAATTTGGTAGCATAATGTGATGTATCCACACACATAAAAGATGACAGAGAACCCCATGATCTTGCACAATTAATCATGAACTCCACTGCTTCTTTGAAGCGACACTCATACTGATAAACATGGCAAATCTGCAAATGTTAAAGAAAAACAATTAGCATCAGTAAGGATATCAGTCCAGAGTTAATAAATATCATAATGTTTGCAGAATTTTTTCAATTTATTATGATGGCATCAGAATGATGATTGATTTTACTATTCAAAGTTGACATTAGAGGCCTTTGTTGAGCTAGCAGCCTAGCACATTGCTTTTGCTTTAAGCTATGAGCAGATGAAATGATAATCAGAAACTCACTGCATGCTGTGACCAAGCATCATCTTTATTGAGCTCATATCCCCTTTTCCCTGCTTTCTCCGCCTCTTCCATTCGACCAAGCTCCAGTAGTGGAAATGCAAGCATACCATATATATATTCTTCATGGTCATTCATTGGCAGGACCTGTTGGTCATATGATATTTTGGTGAAGTAGATCCAAAATGAAAGTATAATACCAGTAGAGTGTGCATGCAGAATATTTCTTTGAGTATTTTCCAAAAGATGGAAAGTGCGACATACAAAGTTGTTTGAAAATGCAAAGAAGACTTCTCAGGTAAATCACTTTCTCAATAAGATAGAATTTCATCTAATTTAGGAAGGCAGAGTTTTAAGTCACCGTGCACAAACTTCATATTTATAAAATTTGCGTACAAAATTCTTAAAAGTAAATTAGATTTAAATTATACCTTAGTTTCTACTTTTACTACTTTATCAATAGGGTTTCATTAAGAAAATTATATGAATAATTGCATCAGTAACTGCATGATAAAGTTCCACCAAATTACTTGCTTGTCCCCAAGTAACTTTTCAATGTAAAATAACAGACGAATGGGCATGTTATTTGAATTTCATATGATATATTAATATAGACAGGTAGCAGATGATGGACATGTTATTTGAATTTCAAATACTAACAATTTGCTTTTCAAATGAATACCTGTTCTACAAGTTCCAAAGACAGATCTGGTCGACCCATATAAAAGCATAGAACTTGGGCTCTCTTGAGTGATACAAGATCTCTGGGAAAATCTCGTAAAAGCTGTAACAAGTCAATACTCAGAAAATCAATTTCCACATAAAATTTATAAACCAAGGCATGCACATACTGATTAAATATTTTAAGAACCATGGTCTACTCTATACCCCCATTTTCAGCCAATGGTAATTTAAGCCTTTAAAGAATATTCTACATGTTGATCATGTGATTTCAGAGCAAAACAATGAAAAAGTAAATGGGATGTGTAATTTTGATTATCTTAGCATCAAGATGCAAGTTTTTATCGAAAGGTTTCCGGCTATCTTAAGTAGAATAATACATTGTATTGTAAGATAAGCAGAATTAGAAACAGGCAAAGAAAACAACATTTTATATGCTAAAATTAATAGACTTGAAAAACAAAAAACCTTTGCAACATAAATTCCCCCTGTCCACAGAGAAAGATAAAATGGAAAGGTGGATACGATAACCTTGGAATGCAGATGCACAGCCAGATCGTCATCTCTATCTGAAGAAATTAAATAATCCACAGCTTCAAATACTGCTTTCTCGTATGAGCTAGCATGCTCCTGCCCCAAATTACCAAAAGAAAAGATTAAGAAAAAAGCATCAAAAGTCAGGAGTTGTTAAATTTCAAGAACCTAATACTAATACACAAATTTATAAATTAACAAGAAATGAATTAAATTATACGAGGTGAGACTTGGCTGCATTGATAAATTGAGGAGCACGGGCCGAATCAGCCGAACAGAGAAAATGAGCAGCCAAAATGTTGCCTAAGACACACTCCGGATCACATTTTGGAGCTTCCAATATTACTGACCTTTTCCTTCCGTATGTAAGCACCTGAAAAAATAAAATAAGACATACTACAAAACTTTCCGGATCAACAGTTCAACAATCACTACGGTACATCGTTTTTCCAAGGACTCTCATCAGAACTTGCAACAACAATATTAGGTTTCTACAATTTTCACCCAAATTCCTGCATTTATCTTACAAGAAGTCGAATCAACAAAGCAAAGTTGATCACAAATTTAACCCCGGGACAATGACAATAGTATCAGAACAAAACTATAATTTCAGAAAATAATAAGTTCAACCATAACATTAAATCCAGTAAACTCGACTAATCTGATTAATTTGAGGAGCAAATTCAAAAGAGGCGAAAGATAATGGACCTGGTGATAATAAGAGTTGATTGCGGATATGCAAGCATCGGAGCAAGTCCTAACTTGGTAGCCCCATTTATCTAGCTTCATATCTGCTTCCATTACTGCTTATTTCAGTTGATTTGATTATCTAGTTTCGCGTTTAAAACTGTTTCCAAATTAGGTGCCTTGTCAATATCGATCTCTGTCGACTGTCGCTTTGGTGTTTCCTTTCCGGAGTTTGGATAATGATAATTACAGCATGCTCACTGATCGATCGTGGTTTTTTCAGAGTGAATTTACGGTGAGGAAATGAGATTTAGGAGCGCGAGATTTACGTGGTTCGATCGTTAATGAGATCTACGTCCACGGGAGAGAGTTTTGTATTAATATAATCAGATCTCCAATTACAAAGATGAATGAATCCGCCCTAATTTAGCTTTAGGAGCTAGTATTTATAGCCTAATTACATGACGGTTGCGGTTGGAGAGGCGCCAAATTCGGTGTAGTGGTTTTGACCGAGCTGATGGGCTTCTGGGCCGAGCTGATGGGCCTCTGGACCGAGCTGATGGGCCTCTGGGCCGAACTACTCTTGTGGGTCGAGGTCTAGTTACGTTGGGCTGAGCTGCTCTTGGGCTCGGGTCTCGTTTGGGTCCGGTAGTGAGGCCACGAGGCCACATCCTATCACTCACCTGATTCTCTCTCTCTTTCTAATACAGCAAGCTAGTAGTGATATATATAGGTCCCAGAATTGGTCGCTTTTCAGCCTTTAACTTCCACTTTACCTTAGGCTACCCACATTAGTGACATTCACCCAACTCAACCCAATTTCACTTTCTAATAAAATATCTATTTCTCTCTCATCCATATACTTAACCCCCAACCTATTATAAATTTTACTCCCATTGGTGACATCAAACCAACTTAACAAATTCACTTTTAATTTATTTTTAATTATATATTATCTATAATAATTTTCATTTTATGTTTAAAATATGTAATAAAATTTATTATTATACATTTATAATTGTATTAAAAAAACATTATAATTTATATTTCACTTAATAACAAAATTAAAACAATTGATATACAAAATTAAAGATAAATAAATTAAAGTACAAGTTAATACGTAAAACATTAAATTACAACTAAAAAAAAGCAAATAACATGTTTAATTATCAGAGCCAAATTTTTCTCATATGTGCTCAATCAAGTCATCTTGAAGGGCTATATGAGCTTCTCTATTTCGAAGCTGATCTCGATTATTCATATACGCAGACAAGCTTGCAATACGCCTAGTAGAGTAGCGGAAAGGTTCAGATTCTTCTCGTTGTACTCTTGTAGGTATATCCATAAAAAATTCTGTGGGATCATAATAATTTTGATATGTGTCTCGTTCATCCTCCACTATCATATTGTGCATGATGATACAAGCCATCATAATTTTTCCCATCAAAACTTTGTCCCAAACAAGACATGGGTGTCGAAGAAATGCAAAACGAGATTGTAGTACTCCAAATGCTCTCTCAACATCTTTCCTAGCAGACTCTTGATGTTGAGCGAACAACTTATGTTTTCTGATTTGCGGACATGTAATTGACTTGACAAATGCAGCCCATGAAGGGTATATGCCATCGGTGAGATAATATGCCCTATCACGATGACGTCGATTCACTACGTAACTAACCTTTGGTGATCGACCTTCTAAAACATCGTTAAAAACAGGAGATCGATGAAGTACATTAATATCATTGCACGAACCTGGTGTTCCAAAGAACGCATGCCATATCCATAAGTCGTATGATGCAACAGCTTCTAAAATGATCGTTGGTTTTCCACTTCTCCCTGTATATTGTCCGACCCATGCATTTGGACAATTTTTCCATTCCCAGTGCATGCAATCAATACTGCCAATCATGCCCGGAAAACCACGTTGTTCTCCAACATAAAGAAGTCTTGCCAAATCTTGTTCATTAGGCCTTCTGAGGTACGTATCACCGAAGCATGAAATGACACCTTCTACGAAATTCACTAGAGCTTCTCTTGTCACAGTTGAACTCATTCGTAGATATTCATCAACAGCATCAGATGATGTCCCATACGCTAATACCCTCATAGCTCCGGTACATTTCTGCAATGATGAAAGACCTTGCCTACCAGTTGCATCACGTCTTTGCTGAAAGTACTCATCATTAGCAGTAACTGCCTCCACTATTCGAAGGAATAATGATTTCTGCATGCGAAAACGACGTCTAAAAATATCCAAATTATATGTCGGAGTATTTCCAAAATAGTCGTTGACCAAACGCTATGCACCAATCTCTCGTTCCCTATCACAATACCTTCTACTGGCTGTAGGAATTTGAGTTCCCACAATCAGACTAGGATTGTTTAAAATCATATTCTCAAGGATGTTATCAAATTGACGATTTTGTTGATAAACTCTTTCTTCCCATTCATCAAGTTCGATGGAATCAGAAATATCAGAACTTGAGTCTGAGTCAATGGAAGAAGTTTCATTGACTGACATTTTATGGAGTTGAATAGGTAAATTAGAGGGTAAAAAATAAACTTGAGAAAAGAAAAGAGACCAAAGAGTGGGAAGGTTGTGTAATACTGATATGAGTTCCACAGGGTATTTATAAAATGCAAATGAAAGTTATGATAAAAGAGTTAGACTTGAAAGTGAGTTATGATACGAATCTGATGTGATATTAGCTTTAGAGACAATGCATGTGCTTCTTATTATTTCATGGCAGTAGAGTCAAATCATATTTATGGATTGTAGTGATAATGATGTGCAAAATATAATTGATTTGTTGAGTGAAATTGGATCCAATGCAATATTTGCTTTACAAAAGAGAAATA